>JARQOC010000006.1:459858867-459913458 GCA_033576535.1 Allobates femoralis | reverse complement strand
AAAAAAAAAAAAGGTCCTCAGTCAGAGACAGGATGTCCCTCCCCCTGCTCCCTGCATGCACATTCTAGTGTGGAACTGAAGCTGAAGGTCACAGGAGATCTCTCTCTCTCTCTCTCCAGAAACCAGATTGATCCTATTCTCATGTTATAAGCTGGATGTTGTTAATTCTCAATAAATGAACATTCTCTGTTGCTCGCTGTGGACATCACACTGATTAACGCGCTGCTAACAATTCTGCATTGAATTGCTGCACACAATTTATTATATGACTTTAAGTTGGTAGAAAATGGGACAGCGCCAATAGTTATGAACGAGGTGAGGGGGCAGAACAAGTGCACTGCGCCCACGGCCCCTCTAACTGTGCACCGAGGACTCCCACTAGTATAGCCAAAATTAGGAAAATTACATTACAGATATTTCCATTTCCTATAAATCCCCACCCCAGAGAGAAAGCGTCATCTGTCCCCAAACCAGAGCGCCCTCCCCTGTATACATCACACATCCAGCCTTATATTACTGTACATATACACATGGCACAACTGGGGGAGGGGGGAGACTATCTCCGGGAATGAAGGGGTTACTGTGCTGTCCAGTAATGGGGAATGGTCACATACCTCCACCTGCAGAGCCGCACACTACATATATGGCTGCTCTGTGCTTACAGGACCTGTGATGATGTCACATGGAGGGGAGGAGTCAGGGGTCACATGATCAGCTCCTCTGGTTGTCATGGTGCTGAATGAGGTGAAGGTTATGTGTGGGGTCAGGAGGAATTTACAGTGTGGATGTAGGAGAGCCGCATGTGTACGAGGTGTACGGAGCGGAGCTGTGTGTGTACGAGGTGTACGGAGCAGAGCCGCATGTGTACGAGGTGTATGGAGAGGAGCCGTGTGTGTACGAGGTGTACGGAGCAGAGCCATGTGTGTACGAGGTGTACGGAGCAGAGCCATGTGTGTACGAGGTGTACGGAGCGGAGCCGCGTGTGGACGAGGTGTATAGAGCAGAGCTGTGTGTGTACGAGGTGTACAGAGAGGAGCCGTGTGTGTACGAGGTGTACGGAGCAGAGCCATGTGTGTACGAGGTGTACAGAGCGGAGCTGAGTGTGTATGAGGTGTACGGAGCAGAGCCGAGTGTGTACGAGGTGTACGGAGCGGAGCCGCGTGTGTATGATGTGTACGGAGCAGAGCTGAGTGTGTACGAGGTGTACGGAGCGGAGCCGTGTGTGTACGAGGTGTACGGAGCAGAGCCGTGTGTACGAGGTCTAAGGAGCAGAGCCGTGTGTACGAGGTGTACGGAGCAGAGCTGAGTGTGTACGAGGTGTACGGAGCAGAGCCGTGTGTGTACGAGGTGTGCGGAGCGGAGCCGTGTGTGTACGAGGTGTACGGAGCGGAGCCGTGTGTGTACGAGGTGTACGGAGCAGAGCCGTGTGTACGAGGTGTACGGAGCAGAGCCGTGTGTACGAGGTGTACGGAGCAGAGCTGACTGTATACGAGGTGTACAGAGCGGAGCCGTGTGTGTACGAGGTGTATGGAGCGGAGTCGTGTGTGTCCGAGGTGTACAGAGCAGAGCCATGTGTGTACGAGGTGTACGGAGCAGAGCCATGTGTGTACGAGGTGTACGGAGCAGAGCCATGTGTGTACGAGGTGTACGGAGCGGAGCCGCGTGTGGACGAGGTGTATAGAGCAGAGCTGTGTGTGTACGAGGTGTACAGAGAGGAGCCGTGTGTGTACGAGGTGTACGGAGCAGAGCCATGTGTGTACGAGGTGTACAGAGCGGAGCTGAGTGTGTATGAGGTGTACGGAGCAGAGCCGAGTGTGTACGAGGTGTACGGAGCGGAGCCGCGTGTGTATGATGTGTACGGAGCAGAGCTGAGTGTGTACGAGGTGTACGGAGCGGAGCCGTGTGTGTACGAGGTGTACGGAGCAGAGCCGTGTGTACGAGGTCTAAGGAGCAGAGCCGTGTGTACGAGGTGTACGGAGCAGAGCTGAGTGTGTACGAGGTGTACGGAGCAGAGCCGTGTGTGTACGAGGTGTGCGGAGCGGAGCCGTGTGTGTACGAGGTGTACGGAGCGGAGCCGTGTGTGTACGAGGTGTACGGAGCAGAGCCGTGTGTACGAGGTGTACGGAGCAGAGCCGTGTGTACGAGGTGTACGGAGCAGAGCTGACTGTATACGAGGTGTACAGAGCGGAGCCGTGTGTGTACGAGGTGTATGGAGCGGAGTCGTGTGTGTAAGAGGTGTACAGAGCAGAGCTGAGTGTGTACGAGGTGTACGGAGCAGAGCCGCGTGTGTACGAGGTGTACAGAGCAGAGCTGACTGTGTACGAGGTGTACGGAGCGGAGCCGCGTGTGTACGAGGTGTACGGAGTGGAGCCGTGTGTGTACGAGGTGTACGTAGCAGAGCCGAGTGTGTACGAGGTGTACGGAGCAGAGCTGACTGTTTACGAGGTGTACGGAGCGGAGCCGCGTGTGTACGAGTGTTACAGAGCAGAGCCGTGTGTGTACGAGGTGTACGGAGCAGAGCCATGTGTGTACGAGGTGTACGGAGCGGAGCCGCGTGTGGACGAGGTGTATAGAGCAGAGCTGTGTGTGTACGAGGTGTACAGAGAGGAGCCGTGTGTGTACGAGGTGTACGGAGCAGAGCCGTGTGTGTACGAGGTGTACAGAGCGGAGCTGAGTGTGTATGAGGTGTACGGAGCAGAGCCGAGTGTGTATGAGGTGTACGGAGCAGAGCCGAGTGTGTACGAGGTGTACGGAGCAGAGCTGAGTGTGTACGAGGTGTACGGAGCGGAGCCGTGTGTGTACGAGGTGTACGGAGCAGAGCCGTGTGTACGAGGTGTACGGAGCGGAGCCGTGTGTGTACGAGGTGTACGGAGCAGAGCCGTGTGTACGAGGTCTAAGGAGCAGAGCCGTGTGTACGAGGTGTACGGAGCGGAGTCGTGTGTGTAAGAGGTGTACAGAGCAGAGCTGAGTGTGTACGAGGTGTACGGAGCAGAGCCGTGTGTACGAGGTGTACGGAGCGAGCTGAGTGTGTACGAGGTGTACGAGCGGAGCCATGTGTGTACGAGGTGTACGGAGCAGAGCCGTGTGTACGAGGTGTACGGAGCAGAGCCGGGTGTGTACGAGGTGTACGGAGCAGAGCATGATGTTACGAGGTGTACAGAGCGAGCCGTGTGTGTACGAGGTGTATGGAGCGCGGTACGGTGTAGAAGAGGTGTGTACGAGTGCAGAGCTGAGTGTGTACGAGGTGTACGGAGCGGAGCCGTGTGTGTACGAGGTGTACGGAGCAGAGCCTGTGTACGAGGTGTACGGAGCAGAGCCGTGTGTGTACGAGGTGTACGGAGCAGAGCTGACTGTATACGAGGTGTACAGGAGCGAGCCGTGTGTGTACGAGGTGTATGGAGCGGAGTCGTGTGTGTAAGAGGTGTACAGAGCAGAGCTGAGTGTGTACGAGGTGTACGGAGCAGAGCGGTGTGTACGAGGTGTACAGAGCAGAGCTGACTGTGTACGAGGTGTACGGAGCGGAGCCGCGTGTGTACGAGGTGTACAGAGCAGAGTGATGTGTACGAGGTGTACGGAGGGAGCCGTGTGTGTACGAGGTGTACGGCAGAGCCGTGTGTGTACGAGGTGTACGGACGCAGAGCGATGTGTACGAGGTGTACGGAGCTGCAGAGCTGACTGTGTACGAGGTGTACGGAGCAGAGCCGTGTGTACGAGGTGTACGGAGCAGAGCTGACTGTATACGAGGTGTACAGAGCGGAGCCGTGTGTGTACGAGGTGTATGGAGCGGAGTCGTGTGTGTAAGAGGTGTACAGAGCAGAGCTGAGTGTGTACGAGGTGTACGGAGCAGAGCCGCGTGTGTACGAGGTGTACGGAGCAGAGCTGACTGTGTACGAGGTGTACGGAGCGGAGCCTTGGGTATCTGGGTTGCCAGCCGTTCAGAAATTCCTTGATAGTCCGTAACAATAAGGCACTTTTTTGCCTTGTCCACTTAAAAAAATTTGAGGCATCCATGATTTATTTGGAGGCTGAAGAAACATAGGCCATGTTCACACATCTCTTCTGCTAGTATTTAGCGGATCTTAGCATTTTCCAGTGAAGCGGAGATGCGTGAGCACCGCCGCTTCCTGGTGACGCAGCCCCTGGTTACCCGATGTTGATCGTGGTAACCACTTCACACACAAGGCTGCCTAGTGTCCGCTTTCCCAGAGCGCACAGGGAAATGCTGCTAGCAGCGTTTCCCTGTCCGCTCGGATTAAGCGGACACTAGGCAGCCTTGTGTGTGAAGTGGTTACCACGATCAACATCGGGTAACCAGGGACTGCGTCACCAGGAAGCGGCGGTGCTCACGCTCATCTCCGTGTGAAACACCATGTAACACCGCAAACTTGGAATAAAAGAACCACCTGCACACACATCTGGTGAGTGTCGTCTATTTCTGTGTAATTTCATTGTGGACTTGTATGCTATTAGACTTGGCACCCAGATAGTGCTCACTTTGTGCTCAGCAGGGCTTGAAAGCTCGTCAGCAACACTGGTGCCTCAGTTTCCTACTGTTCGTTCTTTCATTAAGAGGAGACGCCATCAGGAACTTGGACTTGACAAGACCTGAAGCGAACAAGTCGTCAGAAAACGCCTAACTCTGGGTGATTGTCGATGAGGTCACCCAGATTTCCAGGTACACTTTTACTCCGCCGATAAAGTATTGTTGAATGCTGAATTTCTCTTTCAAAATCAGGTTCTGTCAACATATGCCTTTATTGACTGTGGATCAGCGGCCAATTTCACTGATTCAGGACTGGTTCTGAAGTTAGAATTAGGGACAGTTAAGTTAGTAAACCCATTCAAATCGTGACCATTGATAGAACTCTGTTGTTCAATAATTTGGTTCATCTTGTTACTGTGGAGTTCAGACTCAAGATGGGGTCCCTTCACATGGAACTAATCTCATGCGTTGTTTAGGACAATTTACCTGCTGGAATTGTGTTGGGTATTCCTTGGCTGCGTATGCATAATCCAATCATTGACTGGAATCTTAAAGATATTATCAAATTGGGTCCAAATTGTGTTGAAAACGGTCTTAAATCTGTGTATGTTTGCTCAGTTAGTCTGGAGGGTCTGCCGGAATACCTGAAAGACTTCAGGGATGTTTTTTCGGAAAAAGAGGCCGAGATCTTACCGCCTCACCGACCCTATGATTGTGCTATTAATCTCATTCCCAATGTCAAATTGCCCAAGGATCGCTTGTATAATTTGTCTGGTCCTGAGCGGACAGCCATGACAGTTTATTTTGCTGAAAGTTTACGTTAACATCATCTTCGTTCTTCCTTATCGCCGGTAGCCGCCGGATTCTTTTTTGTTAAAAAGAAAGATGGAGGTCTTACATCCTGCCTTGATTTCCATGAACTAAAAAAAAATGACTGTTAAGACTACTTATCCGCTTCCATTCATCCCCGATCTGCATAATCAGCTTTTGGGGGCCAAATGGTTTTCTAAACTGGATCTCAAAGGGGCATATAATCTGATACGTATTCGTGAGGGTGATAAGTGGAAGACAGCTTTTTTGACATCCGAGGGTCTTTTTGAAAATTTCGTTATGCCTTTTGGTTTAACTAATGCACCCGCAGTTTTTCAGAATTTTATTAACGATATTCTTTCTGATTATATTGGGAGATTTATAGTGGTTTATTCAGAAGATATTCTAATTTTCTCACCTGACCTGGGATACCCATCATAAACATATCCGTCTGGTTCAGCAAAGGTTACAAGATAATTGTTCGCTAAACTTGAAAAATATACCTTTTCTGTTTAGGAAATATCATTACTGGGTTTCATTGTGTCTGCCCCCGGTTTTAAGATGGATCCGGGGAAGGTTCAGGCCATCATTGATTGGGTTCAACCCAATGACCTCAGGGCCCTTCAGCTCTTTTTGGGTTCGCAAATTATTATAGAAAGTTCATTAGGGATTCTTCTCAAATTGTTAAGCCTCTTACGGATCTCACTCGTAAAGGGGTGGAGCTAAAGGTTTGGTCGCCAGAATCGGTCAGGGCATTTGAGTAATTTGAAGTGTTTTAGGTCTGCTCCTGTGCTTGTTCAACCAGACCTCCAGAGGCTGTTCATTGTGGAGGTAAATGCTTCTGAGGTCGGGGTGGGGGCTGTATTGTCTCAAGGTGCCAAGACCTTAACTAAACTGCGACCATGTGCCTTTTACTCTAAAAAATGTTCGCCTGCTGAAAGAAACTATGATGTGGGCAATCGAGAATTGCTTGCTGTCAAAACTGGCTTTTGAAGAATGGAGGCATTTTTTGGAAGGAGCCGTTCAACCGGTCACCGTGGTGACAGATCACAACAGTTTAGCCTATATTGAATCTGCCAACCGGTTGTCCCCTAGATAGGCCAGATGGTCTTTATTTTTCTCTAGATTTACTTTTTCTATTACATTCAGACCTGCATCTAAAAATGTAAGAGCGGATGCCCTGTCTCGTAGTTTTGATTCGTTGTCTTCTCCGGAACCTCCTTCCTCCATTCTTCCTCAGGGTATTGTTGTAGCCATGGTTTCCTCTGAGTTGGAAGCTGAAATTCGTACTGCTCAGTCCTTGGCTCCTTCCAATACCCCTGAATGCAAGTTTTTTCCTGTGTTTCTCAGATTACCGTATATACTCGTGTATAAGCCGACCCGTGTATAAGCCGACCCCCCCTATTTTTGCCCCCAAAACCTGGGAAAACCTATTGACTCGTGTATAAGCCGAGGGTGGACCCCAGCACAGGTATACAGGCCCCCCCAGTGGTATACAGGCCTCCCCAGTGGTAGTATACAGCAGCCTCCCCAGTGGTAGTATACAGCAGTCTCCCCAGTGGTAGTATACAGCAGTCTCCCCCAGTGGTAGTATACAGCAGTCTCCCCCTGTGGTAGTATACAGCAGTCTCCCCCTGTGGTAGTATACAGCAGCCCTCCCCCCCTGTGGTAGTATACAGCAGCCCTCGCCTCCTGTAGTATATGCAGGCCCCCCTGTGGTAGTATACAGCAGCCCTCCCCCCCTGTGGTATATACAGGCCCCCCTGTGGTAGTATACAGCAACCCTCCCCCTGTGGTATTTACAGGCCCCCCTGTGGTAGTATACAGCAGCCCTCCCCCCTGTGCTATATACAGGCCCCCCTGTGGTAGTATACAGCAGCCCTCCCCCCTGTGCTATATACAGGCCCCCCGTTGCTGCTGCCGCACACCTGTAAAAGGAGAGCTTTCATACTTATCCTCCTCGCTGTCACCGCGCGCGCATCCTCTGCTCTCCTTCCTGCTTGTACCCGGCGTCCATCCATGTGACCGCGCACAAGCAATGACGTCATTACAGGTGCGCGGTCACGTGGATGGATGCCGAGTACAAGCAGGAAGGAGAGCGGAGGATGCGCGCGCGGTGGCAGCGAGGAGGATAAGTATGAAAGCTCTTCTTTTACAGGTGTGCGGCGGCAGCAACGGGGGCCCTGTATATAGCACAGGGGGGGGGGCTGCTGTATATTCCACTGGGGGGGGAGCCGTCACTGACTCGTGTATAAGCCGAGGGGGGGCACTTTTCAGCACAATTTTTGTGCTGAAAAACTCGGCTTATACACGAGTATATACGGTACATCTTTTACAAGAATTCCATGATTCTGTGTTGAGTGGTCATCCTGGGGTCGCTGCCACCCAGAAGGCAGTTGCTAGACTCATTTGGTGATCCGCTATAAAGATATTAGAGAATTTGTGTCAGCTTGTGAAACTTGCGCATGCGCCAAAGTACAGCATTGCCGGCCAGCCAGGGAATTGGGTCTTTAGCCATTTCTGGAAAGACCATAGACTCATTTGTCCATGGATTTCATTTCTGACTGACCTCTGTCTGAGGGGGGATGACTGCTATTTGGGTGGTGGTTGATCGATTCAGCAAACAAGCTCATTTTGTTCCATTATCTGGGTTACCAAATGCTGAAACTCTCTCAAAAACTGTTTATAGTTCATGTGGTGCGATTGCATGGGATTCCCCTTGATATTGTGTCTGATAGGGGAGTACAATTCGTCTTTAAATTTTGGAGGGCCTTCTGCAATAAATTAGGGATTGATTTGTTCTTCTCCTCTGCATATCACCCTGTAACTAACGGGCAGACGGAGAGAACAAATCAGTCTCTGGAGCAAATTTTGAGGTGTTCTGTCGCCGATCAGCAGGAGAACTGGTCTTCGTTTCTTCCTCTGGCTGAATTTGCCTTCAATAGTCTGGTTAATCAGTCCACAGGAACCCTGCTGTTTTTCTGTAATTATGGGTTTCATTTTCACTTTGGTGAATTCTTCAGGATAAGTTCTGAGTGTCCTGGGGTAGATGTCACGATTCAGGAGCTGGAGAGTGTTTGGTGGGAGGTTAAGAGGAACTTTGAGGTGGCTCAGCATCGGCAGAAATGGAGGGCGATAGGAGGGGGCCGTGTTTTCAAGGTGGGTGATAAGGTATGGCTATCCTCAAAGAATATTAGATTAAAGATGCCCTTGCTGAAGTTGGGTCCTAGGTTCATTGGTCCATATGAGATTTTGGAGGTTGTCAATCCAGTTGCCTTACGATTAAAACTCCAGTGGTCGTTCTCTATTTCTAATGTGTTCCACAAGTCATTGTTGAAGTAGTTTGTTCCCTCTGCTCTGTCTCCTTAACTTCCGCCTCCTCTGGTGTCTATTTAGGGGATCCTGGAATATAAGGTTCAAAGGATCATTGATTTCCGAACGGTCCAGAATTCCATTCAATATCTGGTGCTTTGGAAGGGGTATGGACCTAAATAACGGACCTGGGTTCCAGCTAATTCTGTAAGGGCTGATCAGTTGGTCCGGGCCTTTCATCAGAGGATCCCTGGGAAACCTGGGAGTCCGGTGGCCCCCCCTTGAAGAGGAGGTATTGTCATGATCTCCACATTGCCTGTGTTAGTTCTAGGTTTGCGGAGACTGTCAGCCTGGGCTGGCTATGTGCCTTAAATCACCTGAATTCAGCTCAATTAATTAGGCCTCTATTTAATCAAGCTTGCAGCTATGCTCAGTGTCAATTTTACACTTGCTTCTGGCCTGTGTAGGGCTTGATCTCCCTGTGCTCTGAAGCAGACCCTGCCTGACTTAGGGCCGCTTCACATGCTCAGATATCTGAAATGATATCTTTAGAAAAGTCACGTGAGCGCTATCATTTCGAGATCGTTCGTGCGATGTCACATGCATGAATCTCGTTATCGATCTCTAATTTGGCATTGTGCCAGCGTCGATCCGCAGATCTTAGTGAATGATTTCATAAAGTGGCAGGAATAGGAGAAATCTGAAGATCGTTCATCATAGTGTCACACTGTCCGATGCTGCAGTTTGCTGCAGCGTTAATTGGACGATGAACGATAGATTTGAACTCAGGACCTCAAATTTGTGATGAACAATCTAACGATTTTTCCTTCAGATATCTGATGTTTACACGCAATGATTCAAAAACTATATCGTTTGAATGATCCGAAAAGCGTGACGATTCAACGATATCGTTTCAGATATCTGATCGTGTGAAGCAGCCCTTAGGCTGGTTTCACACTGCAGTTTTTTACCTTATCAGGTTTGTGTGTCAAAACCAGGAGTGTCTCCAAAACTCAGAACAGGTGTCAATCTTTCAATTATAGTTTTTCTCTGCAAGTTCTTCTCCTGGTTTTGGCACCCAAACCTGATCAAACCTGATCAGGGAAAAAACTGCAGTGTGAAACCAGCCTTAGCCTGGACTTGACTCTGCTTGTGACCTGATTTCTCTTTCCATTTGTACCTTTGTATTGTTTTTGTCTCTCTAGTTTCCTGACTTCAGCTTGAATAGGATTTCGCTTCTGACCACCCATTGTTGTACTGTGCCATTTCCTGAACCTGACCTTGGATTGTGTTGACCTCTTTTTACTACCAGTAAGTAGTATTATTGTTATATTTACTTTCCATTTATTTCTGTTTGTCTTTTGCTTCTCTGAGACTAGTTATTACTTGTGAGTCGTGACCAGTGTCACAATAGGTAGATGATAGCATAGAAAGATAGATGCAAGAATAGCATTACCAGCCTCTCTGCTTTAATGAGCGGCATTGGAAGCAGCAGAGAATGTGGGGAGAAAGAGCAGGGATGCTGGTAATGCTATTTTCGCATCTTTCTATCTATCTACTTTTCTGTCCTATCATCTTTCTATTATTATTATTATTATTATTATTATTATTAATTTATATAGCGCCATTATATTCCATGGCACTTTACATGTTAAAAAGGGCAGACTAGGACAAGTAACATAGTAGCAATACAAGTAACAATAAATGTGGACAATTCGGTTGTACGGATACAAGAGGGGAGAAATCCTGTCCACAAAGGCTCACAGTCTACGAGGGGCGGGTGGGGATACAGTAGGAGGGGGAAATTCCAGTCATGAGGCGGTGTGGTGGACCGGGTCTTATTGCAGGTGGTAGGCTTGGCGGAACAGGTGGGTCTTCAGGCTTCTTTTGAAGGTTCCCAGGGTAGGAGAATGTCTGATGTGTTGGGGCAGTGAGTTCCAGAGTCTGGGTGAAGCACGGGAGAAATCCTGTATGCGTTTGTGCGAAGAGATGAGGGGTGGTAGAGGAGAAGCTCTTGGGAGGATCGCAGGTTGCGTGAGGGTAGGTAACGGGACACCATGTCAGAGATGTATGGAGGGGACTGGTTGTGAATGGCTTTGTATGTCATGGTTAATGTTTTAAACCGGGATCTCTGGGAAGCAGGGAGCCAATGAAGGGCTTGGCAGAGGGGGGAGACAGGGGAGTAGCGGGGAGACAGATGGATTAGGCGGGCAGCGGAGTTCAAGATAGATTGGAGGGGTACAAGAGAGGTATTAGGGAGGCCGGTGAGCAGGAGGTTGCAGTAATCGAGGCGGGAGATAATGAGAGCGTGAATAAGGGTTTTTGCAGTGTCATGGTCAAGGAAAGTGCGAATCCTATAGATGTTTTTGAGCTGGAGTCGGCAGGAGGTGGCGAGGGCCTGGATGTGGGGCTTGAAGGAGAGGGAAGAGTCAAGGATAACCCCGAGGCACTTGGCATGGGGGACTGGAGAGAGAGAGCAGTCGTTGACGACGATGGATAGGTCAGATAGTGAGGGGGAGCGTCTTAGTGGGAAGACTATGAACTCTGTTTTGTCCATGTTCAGCTTAAGGAAGCGAGCAGAGAAAAAGGATGAGATGGCGGACAGGCAGTGTGGAATTTTGGATAGAAGGGAGGCGATGTCAGGACCAGACAGGTAGATTTGGGTGTCGTCGGTGTAGAGGTGATATTGGAGGCCATGGGACTCAATGAGTTGCCCTAGACCGAGAGTGTAGATTGAGAACAGTAATGGTCCAAGAACCGAGCCCTGGGGGACCCCGACAGATAGGGGGTAGGGCGAGGAGGATGTGTGGGAGTGGGTGACACTGAAGGTGCGGTCCGTTAAGTATGAGGAGATCCAAGACAGGGCAAGGTCCGTGATGCCAAGAGATTCCAGGATCTGTAGTAGAAGGGAATGGTCAACAGTGTCAAAGGCGGCTGACAGGTCGAGGAGGAGGAGAACAGAGTAGTGGTGCATGCTTTTGGCAGTCAGTAGGTCATTTGTGACTTTGGTCAGGGCTGTTTCAGTGGAGTGGAGGGGTCGGAAGCCAGATTGCAGGCGGTCAAAGAGGGAGCAGGAGGAGAGGTGAGAGGACAGCTCAGAGTGGACATGCTGTTCAAGTAGTTTAGAGGCGAAAGGGAGGAGAGATATAGGGCGGTAGTTGGAGACAGTTGTGGTATCGAGGGAGGGTTTTTTGAGGTTGGGTGTGATCAAGGCGTGTTTGAAGGCTGAGGGGAAGGTGCCAGTGGTAAGTGATAGGTTGAAAAGAAGAGTTAGGGCTGGGATGATAACGGAGGTGAGGTTGGGAATGAGGTGGGATGGGAGCGGGTCGTGGGCACTGGTGGTAAGGTGTGATTTTGACAGGAGGGAGGAGAGCTGGTCTTCAGTTATAGGGGGGAAGCAGTTGATGGAAGTAGAGGGCAGTATAGGTGAGAGGGGAGGCTGTGGGGACAGTGGATCAAAGCTGTCTCTGATTCTGTCAATCTTTTCTTTCCTACCATCTATTGCTAACGCAATGTAATCCAGTGCTGCAGATTTGCACAAATCTCTAGCATGATGTTATATTGCATTTGTTTTATAACGGACTGAAAAACACTGCAGTCCGCATTTGTATGTGTGTTTCAACAGTCGCATAGTTGCAAACGCATGCCGATTTTGGCATGCGTTACTATGAGTTTGTTGATGTGAGGGCTATGGATGCTTTTATGTGTCGGTTACATTGTGTTTGTGCTGCTGCCCAACGGATCTGTTAAACGGACAGCACAGACACAATGTGAACCTAGTCTAAGCTAGGCCTTATGGGTTTTCCCAAGAGGGTTCTGCACATACATACATACAGATACGGTATATACTATTAATTTAAAGACTTTTTTTACAAAAAAAATATCGAACATTTACAGTTTCATTTCAGCAACAGGAGAATAAAGGTTGTGGTTCATGATGACACGGCATGTGCCACAACCGTTGCACGTAGAACCATTCCGGGACTAGCAAACCCATAACCTCGGCGCAACAGAGGCTCCTAGGTATCCTGAGATTATAGCCCTGTCTAAGCCAATCCCAAGTTGCTACGAGGACCAAGTGGGTTTATGGGGAGGAGTGGACAGGCTGGAGAGACGAGTGATGAGGTACTTTTATTATTTTTTACATATCACTGTTAGTATGCTCTGGGATCTAGTGAGACTCTGGATGATAATATGGGCCATTAAATTCACAGAGAATGCCAATTTAATTTCCCAGGAAAACATCAGCAGGCAGGTACATTAGAATTTTGTCTCATTCACTCGTTTCTAATTAAGATGTGCATGCATCCTCTCAGTGGCGCTCACTTTGTCAGAAATGCTACTCCGGTCAGGGACTAGAATAACATTTCTGCCATAAAAATGACACCACTATTAAGAAATTTGACAGGTGTGCATTACTACTCTTCAGCTCCTTCCCATATCTGTCCATTTTGTCAGAGCTGCCTGACATTTGTGAGAAAACTATGGCCATAATTGTAAAACATTTTGCACAACCTGCCGTTGCCATAATATTTTTTGTCTTTTATATATGTTTTATGACTAGTAACACTATAGTACTAGTGCACTATACCAAATCCGATATAGTGTAAATAGGAAAAACATCAAAAGAAAACCACTCATGTAACGAGCATAAACCAAACTCTTAAAAGTTACTTCCAGAAGCTTTATAATTTTATTATTGGTGCAGTCTTTGTCCTGTTTTATATTATTTCTGTGCAAGCTCAATCGGCCACCATAATGATGTTCTCTGATAGGCCACAAGTACTCCAGTCTGATACTGGCAATGATAGTCCCTGTGATAGCTGCAAGAAATGACGGGTAAGCCACACTATGACCAAAGTCACATAAGCCTTCTCTGGCTCGTACAATCTTCTGCAATGTATAAAACAATAGCTGCCATATTATGGCACTCACACTCACAAGCAAAACATAAATTGTTCAAATTTTCCAGGTTTAGCGAATTCCTAAAAATGTAACAAATAGATTTGCACAGAATCGATCCTCTCATTTCTAGTAACATGTTTTGAACTAGCATTACATTATTTACCACTTCCGGACATTAATATGCAGTCTTCCGTTTGAATGTTTTGATGGGAGAACAAAATTTGATTCCTTAGAAAAAAAAACGTTTCCCATGTTCTAAGGATGAAGACGGCTTCTATCCTCTGTGACTTCTCTTAGGCCGGCTTCACACAACGGTTTAATCCGATCCGGGGCTTTCAGGGATGAACCTGGCAAACCCTGGACCGGATTTTGGCCCCATAGTATCCTATGGGGCCGGATGGAGCCGGATGGCAGCTCTCTGCCATCCCGTTTCCATGTGTCCGAAAGAATCTGGGAGGAATCGGATTTTGGATTGACACAAAATCGAAGCATGAAGCATTTTTATGTCCGGGGAGAAAAATCTCCCCAAATCGGATCCTCCCGGATCCGGGGGCAATCTGGCGCTCCCTACCATGGGAGTCTATGGGGCCGGATTGCCCCGATCCGGGAGGATCCGGGAACCAGACACCGGTGGCTGCACGCTGCTGTAATTTCAGGACCGCGGCTAGCTCCCTGCTAGCCGCGATCTTGAAAAATCAGCAGCTGCGGCTGCAATTAGAGGGATCCGGCTATACACCGGACCAGTTCGGTGTGCTGATCCGGTCCGGGGCTGTCAGGTTCTGCCCTGACAGCCCCGGATCAGATTAAACCGTGGTGTGAAGCCGGCCTTAAAGAAAAACTGTCAGGTCAAAAATCCATATGTAACTGCTATAATTTTCTTATTCCTTTCTCTAAACTCTATTGATGTATTTCTATTATATATATATTTATATTCCCCTTCTATCTTCTGCAAACTTCAAATAGCAAGATTCATTCCATCTGTTAATCACAGTGAATGATCCACTTAGTTCTCTGCTGTTCCCTCCCCTTAGGATGATTATGCATGTCACATCACAGCACAAGAGATCAGGGTGATGGGGGGGGGGGGGGGGAGAGCTGCATCCTCCTCTCTACTCTGTTTGCAACAAAACCAAGAGATCAGATAAACACAGGATCTCGCACAGCACAGCAGGGATTCCACTGAAGATCAGATAAGACAGACATGTAGCTTTCTCCCTCTGTGTCCTTAAGAGAACAGCTTGAGAACGTGGAACCACACAGCACTGAGAGCAGAGGGAGGAGAGAGCTGCTGAGAGGGAGTGCATAATTAGATAACAGTTTATACAGCAGCCGGACTATTCGTGTCTGCTTATAATGGAGTGGACTAATGCAGTGACTCTCTGAGGGTGTGAAGATGTTGATAACATGGAAACTACAAAGGGTTGAAAAATTATTTTACATGTTTTTAAAAGGCCTGCCCAGGCCCTATTCAAGGGTAATATTAGTATCATACTGAAAAATGATCTGACAGTGTCCCTTTAAGCTAGGCAAGATGTGATATGCAGTTAAAATACCTCAGCGCATCAGAACGGCATCTCACCTGTGTGAATTGTCAGATGCGTAACAAGGTATGACTTCTGTTTAAAACTTTTCCCACATACTGAACATGAATATGGCTTCTCCCCAGTGTGGCTCCTCTGATGTCTAACAAGAGATGATTTTCGGATAAAACATAACCCACATTCTGAACAAAGAAATGGCTTCTCTCCTGTGTGAGTTTTCTGATGCACAGCAAAATTTGATTTATCGTTAAAACATTTCCCACATTCTGTGCATGAGAATAGTTTCTCACCCGTGTGAACTCTCTGATGTGTCACAAGACCCCACTTCTGTTTAAAACACTTCCCACATTCTGAGCATGAAAATGGCTTCTGCCCTGTGTGAATTTTTTGGTGTTCAACAAGATTAGATTTTCGAGAATAACATTTCCCACATTCTGAACATGAAAATGGCTTCTGCCCTGTGTGACTTCTCTGATGCTTCGTAAGATCTGATTTGTAGTTAAAACATTTCCCGCATTCTGTGCAAGAAAAAGGCTTCTCCCCTGTGTGAACTCTCTGATGTGTAACAAGAAGTGATTTCTCTGTAAAATATTTCCCGCAATCAAAACATGAATATGGCTTCTCCCCTGTGTGAGTTCTCTGATGTGTAACAAGTTTCGAGCTAGCAGTAAAACAGTTCCTATATTCAGAACATGGATTCTCTCCCATGTTAGCATTTTGATGCTCAAAAAGATTTGAACTTTGTGTAAAACATTTCTCACATTCTGAACATGAACACTCATTTGATTCTGTGTGACTTTTCTCATGTTTAACAAGACTTGATATATCTACATAACATTTCCCACATTTGAAACATGCAAATGGATTCTCCATTTTGTGATGTCTTTCATGTACAACATCCCATCTGTTATTTTTATTTTGCTTAACAGTCTGTGATGAATCACAAGATACGACATATTGAAAAGGATCAGATGACAGATCTTCGCTGTGAAGGGCTGATGTTATATCTGAGATAATGACATGCTCTTGATTTGCATCTTGTGTGATATCATGAACATCTGCTTTAAAATTTGAAGATATCACATGTTCTTCAGAGTTTCTCATTAAATCGTCTATGAAGAATAAGAGGTTTTAATTACATTTTTGTATATTAGAATCTTAAATATTACATTTGATAGGTTGCAATATTTCTATATAAACATTTCCATACATATTTTGTGCCAAAATTCAAATTCAATAGAAGATAGAAAAACAAGAAACAAACATAAATGTCTGCTAAAACACTATGTAATATCATATAGTATTATTACATTAAAGGGAACCTATCACCTGGATCTAAGCCCTTACACTATCACTACCTGTCCCTGCACCTTCCTAGCTGCTCCCTATCTATCCCTCTCTGAGCTAAATCCGCCCTATAAAACAGCAGAAAAATAACTTATAACTTACAGCAGTCCCTGAGGCTGGGGACTGAAAAGGCGGCGCCAGGCTCCATTCTGCCCCTCCTCGATGCAGCAGCACACGCCCCACTGGGCGGCGTTATTCTTTCTTCATTGCCGCCTCCTCCATTTGGAGTCTTCCACCTGCTTTACACCTATCATGTTGTGGTGATGCGACCTCGATGTGTCCCCTGACCGGGACACAGCATATGGAGATTGTTTCTTCTGCTCAGTAGCAGCACACACAAGGTAAGCTGCTACTGGAGCTGAGTGCTAATTGAAAGCACTGACACCGAGGTGTGCGGGTGAATAGGAGATGATATGAGCTGCCCTGGGCTGTGGAGAGGGGGTGGAGTGTGTCAGGACAGCAGCAGGAGCTGCTGTATGGAGAGCTTTGTGAAGATTTAACACAGCCAGGGAGCTCTCTGAGTGGACGTTCATGAGGCTAATGAGCGGACGGTGAGAGAAAGGTTGTGTGCTGACCTAACACAGCCTACCCGGGGGAAGGTACAGAGCTTATATATCAGCTGTTGGGATTGTATGAGGTTGTACTCGGCTGCACCCTGGAACCTGGAAGTCTGTGAATACCTGAACTGTGCCATTAAACTGTGTGCTGGGTGAGTAAATACCTGAGTCACTGCCTTCTGTCGTGCCGATCCTAACGGCTACCTTACAGTGTAAAGCAGGTGGGAGATTCCAAATGGAGGAGGTGGCGATGAAGAAAGAATAACGCCGCCCAGCGGGGCATGTGCTGCTGCATCGAGGAGGGGCAGAATGGAGCCTGGGCCCGCCTTTCAGTCCCCAGCCTCAGGGACTTCTGTAAGTTATAAGTTATTTTTCTGCTGTTTTATAGGGCGGATTTAGCTCAGAGAGGGATAGATAGGGAGCAGCTAGGAAGGTGCAGGGACAGGTAGTGATAGTGTAGGGGCTTAGATCCAGGTGACAGGTTCCCTTTAAGGCATTTCTTATTCAAGGGATCACTAATTCAAATATCTTTGAAATCATGATAGCTACTTAAGCACAAACTGTATACCTTAGAATACCAAACCATCCCACGCATATAAAAATTTGGCAAATATGAGAAATAAAAGATTTCTTGCTTCTGATATGGTTGATTAAACTCCCATTGTTAGATAAAGAGAACCAACAGGTTTATACGCAATCAGGGCTGTGGAGTCGGTAAATGAAACCTCCGTCTCCTGAATTTCCTCGACTCAGACTCCTTCGACTCCTTCATACATGACTCATGTTTAAGTGATACATTTATTGTGGTACAATGGTAACAACAGGCTTTTAATCATTATTACCATACAATAATCAAGATATTTAGATAGAACATAAAAATAATTAATATTCAGCACATTCTGCATTGAACAACTGTACCCAATTAATTATATATTTTAGGAGTCGGTCCATTTTCTACTGACTCCACCAATATGGGCTCCGACTCAGACTCCACAGCCCTGTTAGCAATATTAAAGAATTTACATTTATCAGCTCCGCATAACGTCTAAGAATAAAGTTTTACTGACAGTAAATCCACCGGAGGGAGCAGGGATGGGACACCGCCAACCGGTTTTACTGATATGACAAAAGATCTCCATTCGACAGCGACCAGCCTGAGGTGCAGAGTTTAAAGAATCCCCTAATCTTCACACTGCAGTGTAAACCTAGCAAGATAAGCAGCTTCTGATCCCCATCTAATCATCAGCGTTCGGCGCTGTGATTGGCCCCCTTGCGGCCATGTCATATGTCACATGACCCCGAGCGCCCCAATCACACCGCCGAACACTGATGTCATTCTGACATCGTGTAAGGTCCTATAAGCACAATGGCTGATACTACTCCCAGCAGCGAGCGGTCGCCGGAGGGTAAGTATAAGCATTTAACAGCCTCCTCCATCCTCACTGCCTCCTCCATCCTCACACCTTCCCCATCCTCCCACCCTCCTCCAGCCTCACAGCCTCCTCCATCCTCACACCTTCCCCATCCTCACACCCTCCTCCATCCTCACAGCCTCCCCATCCTCACTGCCTCCTCCATCCTCACTGCCTCCTCCATCCTCACACCCTCCTCCAACCTCACTGCCTCCCCATCCTCACAGCCTCCTCCATCCTCACAGCCTCCTCCATCCTCACAGCCTCCTCCATCCTCACAGCCTCCTCCATCCCCACAACCTCCTCCATCCTCACTGCCTCCCCATCCTCACTGCCTCCCCATCCTCACAGCCTCCTCCAGCCTCACTGCCTCCTCCATCCTCACACCCTCCTCCAACCTCACTGCCTCCCCATCCTCACAGCCTCCTCCAGCCTCACTGCCTCCTCCAGCCTCACAGCCTCCTCCAGCCTCACTGCCTCCTCCAGCCTCACTGCCTCCTCCAGCCTCACAGCCTCCTCCATCCTCACAGCCTCCTCCATCCTCACACCCTCCTCCATCCTCACACCCTCCTCCATCCTCACAGCCTCCTCCAGCCCCACAGCCTACTCTATCCTCACAGCCTACGCTATCCTCACAGCCTACTCCAGCCTCACACTCTCCTCTATCCTCACTGCCTCCTCCAGCCTCACTGCCTCCTCCAACCTCACAGCCTCCTCCATCCTCACACCCTCCTCCATCCTCACAGCCTCCTCCAGCCTCACAGCCTCCTCTATCCTCACAGCCTCCTCCAGCCTCACAGCCTCCTCCAGCCTCACAGCCTCCTCTATCCTCACAGCCTCCTCCAGCCTCACAGCCTCCTCCAGCCTCACAGCCTCCTCCATCCTCACAGCCTCCTCCAGCCTCACAGCCTCCTCCAGCCTCACAGCCTCCTCTATCCTCACAGCCTCCTCCAGCCTCACAGCCTCCTCTATCCTCACACCCTCCTCCAGCCTCAGAGCCTCCTCCAGCCTCACAGCCTCCTCTATCCTCACACCCTCCTCCAGCCTCACAGCTTCCTCTATCCTCACACCCTCCCCACCCTCACAGCCTCCTCCAGCCTCACAACCTCCCCATCCTCACAGCCTTCTCCATCCTCACAGCCTCCCCATCCTCACAGCCTCCTCCAGCCTCACAGCCTCCTCCATTCTCACAGCCTCCTCCATCCTCACAGCCTCCTCCATCCTCACACCCTCCTCCAACCTCACTGCCTCCCCATCCTCACAGCCTCCTCCATGCTCACAGCCTCCCCATCCTCACAGCCTCCTCCAGCCTCACAGCCTCCTCTATCCTCACAGCCTACTCCAGCCTCACACCCTCCTCTATCCTCACTGCCTCCTCCAGCCTCACTGCCTCCTCCAACCTCACAGCCTCCTCCATCCTCACACCCTCCTCCAGCCTCACAGCCTCCTCCAGCCTCACAGCCTCCTCTATCCTCACAGCCTCACAGCCTCCTCCAGCCTCAAAGCCTCCTCCAGCCTCACAGCCTCCTCCAGCCTCACAGCCTCCTCTATCCTCACAGCCTCCTCCAGCCTCACAGCCTCCTCTATCCTCACACCCTCCTCCAGCCTCAGAGCCTCCTCCAGCCTCACAGCCTCCTCTATCCTCACACCCTCCTCCAGCCTCACAGCTTCCTCTATCCTCACACCCTCCTCACCCTCACAGCCTCCTCCAGCCTCACAACCTCCCCATCCTCACAGCCTTCTCCATCCTCACAGCCTCCCCATCCTCACAGCCTCCTCCAGCCTCACAGCCTCCTCCATCCTCACAGCCTCCTCCATCCTCACAGCCTCCTCCATCCTCACACCCTCCTCCATCCTCACAGCCTCCCCATCCTCACAGCCTCCCCATCCTCACACCCTCCTCCAACCTCACTGCCTCCCCATCCTCACAGCCTCCTCCATGCTCACAGCCTCCTTCATCCTCACAGCCTCCTCTATCCTCACACCCTCCCCACCCTCACAGCCTCCTCCAGCCTCACAGCCTCCCCATCCTCACAGCCTCCTCCATCCTCACAGCCTTCTCCATCCTCACAGCCTCCTCCATCCTCACAGCCTCCCCATCCTCACACCCTCCTCCATCCTCACAGCCTCCCCATCCTCACTGCCTCCTCCATCCTCACAGGCTCCTCCATCCTCACAGCCTCCCCATCCTCACAGCCTCCCCATCCTCACACCCTCCTCCAACCTCACTGCCTCCCCATCCTCACAGCCTCCTCTATCCTCACACCCTCCCCACCCTCACAGCCTCCTCCAGCCTCACAGCCTCTCCATCCTCACAGCCTCCTCCATCCTCACAGCCTTCTCCATCCTCACAGGCTCCTCCATCCTCACAGCCTCCTCCATCCTCACAGCCTCCCCATCCTCACAGCCTCCCCATCCTCACACCCTCCTCCAACCTCACTGCCTCCCCATCCTCACAGCCTCCTCCAGCCTCACACCCTCCTCTATCCTCACTGCCTCCTCTATCCTCACTGCCTCCTCTATCCTCACAGCCTCCTCCAGCCTCACAGCCTCCTCCATCCTCACAGCCTCCTCCATCCTCACAGCCTCCTCCAGCCTCACAGCCTCCTCTATCCTCACACCCTCCTCCAGCCTCAGAGCCTCCTCTATCCTCACACCCTCCCCCCCACCCTCACAGCCTCCTCCAGCCTCACAGCCTCCCCATCCTCACAGCCTTCTCCATCCTCACAGCCTCCCCATCCTCACAGCCTCCTCACAGCCTCCTCCAGCCTCACAGCCTCCTCCATCCTCACACCCTCCTCCATCCTCACAGCCTCCCCATCCTCACAGCCTCCTCCATCCTCACAGCCTCCTCCATCCTCACAGCCTCCCCATCCTCACACCCTCCTCCAACCTCACTGCCTCCCCATCCTCACAGCCTCCTCCATCCTCACAGCCTCCTTCATCCTCACAGCCTCCTCTATCCTCACACCCTCCCCACCCTCACAGCCTCATCCAGCCTCACAGCCTCCCCATCCTCACAGCCTCCTCCATCCTCACAGCCTCCCCATCCTCACAGCCTCCTCCATCCTCACAGCCTCCTCCATCCTCACAGCCTCCCCATCCTCACACCCTCCTCCATCCTCACACCCTCCTCCATCCTCACAGCCTCCCCATCCTCACTGCCTCCTCCATCCTCACACCCTCCTCCAACCTCACTGCCTCCCAATCCTCACAGCCTCCTCCATCCTCACAGCCTCCTTCATCCTCACAGCCTCCTCCATCCTCACAGCCTCCTCCAGCCTCACAGCCTCCTCCAGCCTCACAGCCTCCTCCATCTTCACAGCCTCCTCCATCCTCACAGCCTCTTCCATCCTCACAGCCTCCTCCATCCTCACACCTTCCCCATCCTCACACCTTCCCCATCCTCACAGCCTCCTCCATCCTCACAGCCTCCTCCATCCTCACAGCCTCCCCATCCCCTCAGCCTCCTCCATCCTCACAGCCTCCTCCATCCTCACAGCCTCCTCCATCCTCAGCCGCACTACCTAAGACCGCTGCCATCCTGCCAACCGTCGGCCCCGCTTCATCGCGACCGCTCTCGCGCCCTCTGCGAGGTCCACGCTGCCCGGATGCCGGCGGTGGCTTCCGCCCCTCGCCGCTCTCTCACCGCTGGGGCCTCAGTGTCGCCATGCTGGTGGAGTAGCGGTCTAGGGGCTGTGGCCGCGTGTCGGGAGCCAGTGACGTCGTCCTGTGGGCGCCGGCGGCCAATGGGAGTGAGCGGACCATGTCAGCCTGCAAAGCCTGACACGTCCCGCTCACTCCCTTTGGCCGCCGGCGCCACCGCCCCTGCAAGCGGATTGGGCGCTGTGTTGTACACACAGGACGCCCATCCCATTGCACAGGACTCGGCATCCTGGACCAATCGGATGGCCGTCCTGGGTTTACCACACACCGCCCAATCCGCTCCTTCCCCTCAGGTCACATGTGTGACCTGAGGGGAGGGACTGATCCCTCTCTGCATCACCCAACCCGCCGCAGAGGCCAATGCCGTGTGACTGGGGCTGCAATCAGCCCCTGCACGCAGCTACGTCCTGCCGCCGAGCGGTGATGTCGCTGCTCCAGCCGCATCTCTCCTCACCCCTCCAGCTGGACCTCTCCTCGCCACTCCAGCCGGAGCTCTCCTCGCCACTCCAGCCGCACCTCTCCTCGCCCCTCCAGCCGGAGCTCTCCTCGCCCCTCCAGCCGGAGCTCTCCTCGCCCCTCCAGCCGGAGCTCTCCTCGCCCCTCCAGCTGAACCTCTCCTCGCCCCTCCAGCCGGAGCTCTCCTCGCCCCTCCAGCTGGACCTCTCCTCGCCCCTCCAGCCGGAGCTCTCCTCGCCCCTCCAGCCGCACCTCTCCTCGCCCCTCCAGCCGCACCTCTCCTCGCCCCTCCAGCCGCACCTCTCCTCGCCCCTCCAGCCGCACCTCTCCTCGCCCCTCCAGCCGCACCTCTCCTCACCCCTCCAGCCGCACCTCTCCTCACCCCTCCAGCCGCACCTCTCCTCACCCCTCCACCCGCACCTCTCCTCACCCCTCCACCCTCACCTCTCCTCACCCCTCCACCCTCACCTCTCCTCACCCCTCCACCCTCACATCTCCTCACCCCTCCACCCTCACCTCTCTTCACCCCTCCAGCCTCACCTCTCCTCACCCCTCTAGCCTCCCGCCACATCATACTCTGCTATCCACAGAGCCCCCTCTATACTCTGATACCCACAGAGCCGCCTGTATACTCTGCTACCCACACAGCCGCCTGTATACTCTGCTACCCACAGAGCTGCCTCTATACTCTGCTACCCACAGAGCCACCTGTATTCTCTGCTACCCACAGAGCCGTTTCTATACTCTGCTACCCACAGAGCCGCCTCTATACTCTGCTACCCACAGAGCCACCTCTATACTCTGCTACCCACAGAGCCGCCTCTATACTCTGCTACCCACAGAGCCGCATCTATACTCTGCTACCCACAGACCCGCCTCTATACTCTGCTACCCACAGAGCCGCCTGTACAATCTGCTACCCACAGAGCCTGCTCTATACTCTGCTACCCACGGAGCCGCGTGTATACTCTGCTACCCACAGAGCCGCCTCTATACTCTGCTACCCACGGAGCCGCCTGTATACTCTGCTACCCACGGAGCCGCCTATATACTCTGCTACCCACAGAGCCGCCTGTATGCTTTCCTACCCACAGAGCCTCCTGTATAATCTGCTACCCACAGAGCCGCCTGTATACTCTGCTACCCACAGAGCCCCCTGTATACTCTGCTACCCACAGAGCCCCCTGTATACTCTGCTACCCACTCACCCGCCTGTATACACACAATTCATTTCACCGCACTCCCGATGCAATTGCATCGGGCCTTTTTACTAGTTATATTATATGGACGACTATGGGGGTGCATAATATATGGAGGAATTTAGGGGTGCAATATATTATGTGGAATACTATGGGGGGGGGGTGCATTCTATTATATGGAGCCTATTATACTACATGGAAGCCATTATAATATTTGGAGGGCTCTGTGAGGGGCATGATAATACTTGGAGGCCTACAAGGGAGCCTTTATACTTTATGAAGGGCTATTTGAGGGCTGTGTTGGGGGCCATTATACTGTACATAGGTCCATTATACTACATGGAGAGCTGGGCGGGGGTCATAGTTGGGGATCATACTGTAGTGTACTGGGCTATTTAAAACAGGTACAGTAGGGTCATCATACTGTGCGTGTGGAGGATTGCACTGAGGGGGATCATACAGTGTTTGTGGGGCACTTTTGTTGGCATCACACTTTATAGGGGTAATGAAAGGGGAATCTAGGAGGAAAATTACTTTGTAAATGCTGAAATGTTGTGAGAGATGTACCTATGTGACCCAGCCAAATATTCTTTATTTGGGGGGTACACAATTAGAACTTCTGCTCTGGGGCTCCATTATTTCTATGGTGCAGGATGCATTGTCCCTCTGCTGCAGGACTGATTGGCCATAACTTACACACCAGGTCCAGTGCCGCTCTTCGGTACATACAGGCATCCAGCCATGTTTCTCCTGAGCAGCAGTTGGTCAGTGGTGCTTTTCCCCCTTTCCGCTCCCATATCCTTTGCTCAACCCAATAGGAAGGACCCCGTTATTAATTCCAGACAGCCCGGTGTGCGGCGCTTGTGATTGGCTAAGTAATTCGGGAGGAAGCGTGGTCTTTTTGAGGAGAAGCGCCATTTTACCAGCTTAGTGCAGTGGCGACTTGTTGATGTTTAGACTGCAGGTCGTTACCTGTGGTGTGTGGACGGTGCCGCATGGTGACATGTCTGACTAGTCAGTGCCAGGCAGCGGTCCAGAGTTTTGTAGGCGTGTGCCAGAGGTTAGCAACAGGACCACAGCTTTGTCAGTCGTCATTATGTGTCTATATGCTTGTGCCAAGCCACCACTGCCATTAATGATTCTTGTTCTGGATTCTTCTGTGTGGTTCTTGTATGTGCATGTGATGGCGCTGACATCCTTGTGTGGACATCTTTTTTTCTGTTTCTGTAAACTAAAATGTCCACTATTTTGCTCATTTTTTACAGGATAAATATAAATCTGTATGAATCAGATTCATTTTTACCGATTAAAAAAAGTACTAGTGGGGGGGGGGGGGGGGGGGAGGGGCATTTTGCAGTTCACCTCAGGCAGCAGAAAGGCTAGGTTCACCCCTGACAACAAATATCACATAATGGTATCAGCTAGTAAACTGAGAAGAATCTGTGACTTCTCTGCATTTAGTGGTCACTACTCACCTGGGTAGCCATATGTAGGAATCTCCTCTTTACACCACTCATCACCAATCACAAATGTCTCTATAGTATTAACATGCGGCAGATCTTCATCCTGAAACAAAGATTGTAAAAGTCACAGACAGATGGAGAAGTCCCATCTATGATCTGCTGTAATCTGCCATCTCCACCGTTCTCATTACACAAGTATAAAACATAGAATACTGGAGGATAAAACAAGACTGAGCACAAGACCTTCACAGCCATCTACACATCATAGGGAGATCTCATCACACCTTCTCTCCATCTACCTGATCATCCTGAGGAACATCGGGATCTTCTTGTTTACAGTCCTGTGGAAGAAGAGGACGGGGACATCTCTCTGGTGTTGTCCTCTTACTGGATAGACCTGGAGGAGACACATACAGGTGTCATGGCAATAAATAGTTAATAATTTATATACGGTAAATTTATTGAAGCCATTCAAAAACCTTCCAACAGCATTGTTATGTGAATCCTTGCACTTTCCTCTAGTTTTATATGTAATGTTTTGAGTTAGATGTAGCAGTGCTGAAGCTCTTATCAAGATGTTCCCAGACCAAATGTACTAATCAAGGCTGAATTGGAATACTAACCCACAGAATATGAATTGAATGTTTTTTCAGAATAAAATGTAGATTCAGCATAATATGATGCAATCACCTAGAAACACCCCTAAGGAATGCCCCTTTAATGAGAAGTAATAAAACTGTTAACCCCTCCCTTAATAAAGGTCTTTGTCATTACGCTCTACTTTGACATGGTTGTCAGCGTGGTTCTTACGGTGGCATGCACACACTTATGGTGGGTTTACACACACCAATCATTGTATCCAATCTCTGAACCAATCTCTGGTTGCAGTGAAATCATGGACAGATTGCTCCATGTTGTACACAGCCACAAAATGGAACTATGTGTCCATGATTTCACTGCAACCAGAGATTGGTTCAGAGATTGGATACAATGATTGGTGTGTGTAAACCCACCATTAGACAAAGCATCAATTCGGCGGCAGACAATTAAGAGGACAGCCCACCCAAAAGGTGTGGAGGGCATCCATTACACAGGGACTGAATTAATTCTTTACATACAGATAATTATAGGCCGTGTGTATTTAGTCCTCTCTATTACCTGGTGATGTGAGGGGCTGGGGATCCTCCATCATGACTATGTCCTTGTATAGACCTTTGTGTTCTTCTAAGTACTCCCACTCCTCCATGGAGAAATAGACTGCGACATCCTGACACCTTATAGGAACCTGACACATACAATGATACCATTGTCATCCCCCGATCCCTTCATAGCGTTACTGTATAATGTCCCAGCAGCAGCAGCATTCCCAGCAGTGTCACCTCTCCAGTCAGCAGCTCAATCATCTTGTAGGTGAGTTGTAGGATCTTCTGGTCATTGATGTCCTCATGTATCAGGGGGTGAGGTGGAGGCCCCGTGATTGGGCTCAGGGCTCTTCCCTCAGACACAGGGTCCTGACAGCACAGATCACTAGAGCTCTTCACTACTGTGTAATCCTGGTTATGGAGAGACACATTAATAAATCTCCAGTCTCCAGACATTTCCAGAGTCCTCACCTCTCCAGTTCTGTCATCTGTTATTCTGTCCATAGATAAGAATGATGTCATGTGACATTGTCATCACAATCTCTCACCTCTCCAGTAACAAGGAAGAGGATCTCTAGGGTGAGGTGGAAGATCCTCTCCGCCATCTTGTCTCTGTCCTTATTCATCCTTGATGGGTCAATCTGTTAAACAGAAGATCTCAACTGAGAGAATCCGATATTATAGGAATCTGACCGAGTAGATGAGAACAAGTAAAATCTTAAAAAATACCATATCTGGGAATAAGGTATATCATATTAGGAAATACAAAGTAACTTCTCAATATTTAAGAACAGAGCATGTTACATCTTCACATAAACTTTAGAGCTAATCACTGTCTATGGTTGTGTTGCTATCATGCAGGGACGAACCTACCATGGTGCAGCTGGTTCAGCTGCACCAGGGCCCCGACCGGCTAGGGGGCCCCTCAAGCACCTGTAGGGGGCCCTGCAGCCGCCCCCTGTGACCTTGTGTCATAGGAGAGGAGGTTAACTGAGGGAAGCTTCCTGCTTCCCTTGGCTGATCCCGCCCCTCCTCTCCTCTGCCGCCCCGGCTCCCAGACCTGCAATGCGCGGCTCGGTGCAGGTAGGAGCCGCTTCACCTATTACTGCGAGCCGACTGCCAGCACCCCTCCCCCAGCTCAACTGCTGCACTAGGGCCCGCCAGGCTCCAGTTATTATGTATGGCAAATAAAAGGACAACAACCACCACTGCGGTACGTCACCTACATTGTCCATGTATATGAGAATTGACAATCAACAAGCTCTACCTGTGCTCTTGCATATTTCTTGTCCTAGCAATAATACATGTTCTGGTTTTCGGAATCATCCTTTATTAAAGTTTATAGAAACGTATGCAGGTATCACTCATTCATCTTCTGCTTTTAGAGTAGAGAAAGTTCCCATAAGATGTAGGAATGGTGACTATATGATAGAGAAAGATGTCTACAACTGAATCCAAATGGGACAACATGATTTGTAAACTAGGTGTGTTTCCAAGGAACAAGATCAGTATAGGAAATATATCCTACAGGATTTGATGGGCACTATTTATATTCTTAGATTGTGTATTGTTAAGGATTTTTGGTCCGTAATGAATACCTAGTCTTCGGGCATGGACATTCCTGAAAAATTCATGTTACTGTTCAGGCTTGGTTAGGGAGGGCTGTAAAAAGAAGCAAAATGATGACACCGGTGTAGGTGATTGGTTGCCATGTACATTAGTTCCTTTGCCCTGGTGCGCTGTCAATTGGGATAATAGAAGGGATTAATGACAGCTGGGTATTCCAGCGATCATCAAACCCTAACCCTAGATTGGCAATGCTCAGATCTCGGAGACCTGCACATTACCAATCCCATAAGTGAATACAAGTGCCTTCTCAATAAATTAGAATATCATCAAAACGTTAATTTATTTCAGTAATTCAATACATAAAGTGAAATGTATATATTATAGAGTCATTACAGTGATCTATTTCAAGTGTTTATTTCTGTTAATGTTGATGATTATGGAAACCCCCAATTCATTATCATGATATAAATTGCTGCACCTTATGTACGTGCACACCTAGGCAAATTGGATTTTCAATCAGATACGTGCAACAAAAGGGACAATATCTATTGCTAAAGTTGTCATTGAAGGCCCCTTTAAGGTACCGTCACACGCTTCAATTTTGCTAGCAATTTCACTGGCAATTTGCTGGTTGCAGTGAAATCATGGACATATTGTTCTATTTTGTTGCCGTGTACAAATGGGAAAGGCAGTAGGATATAAAGTCTGCCATGTGTGCCAGAGTACCAACAGGCAACATTTCAGTGACCCCAACAGGATGAATACTATCCATCATCTCCTTATCCTATTCAGGTCATGCACGCTGAACAGAAAAGAAGCTGGGGTTGCTAGTCCTCTCTGTAGCGCAGAAAAGCAACTTCTGTTCCTCCTCATCACTCAATCTGCAGTGAGGACATGGGATGAGGGTGGGTAGTAAGTTCTTGCTCCATAGCCACCTGCTATGCATGCAAAACTTCCTCTTTAATAGTGAGCAGCGAGTGTTTCACTATACACATCAGCAGGATGACTAAGCTGTGTATGACATAGTCACCGCTCACTATCTTGGCAGACTCAAAATATTGGAGAATCTCACAGATCTCAGACATCTATGCCCACTCAGCAGTTGTTATGTGCAGAGCCTGAGTGGAAGTCTAATGGGCATATTGAAGCTGGAAATCACCTACTGCGCTCTGCTGCTCACAAACCCTTGCCAACATATGAAATGTTGAACTCGAGCACGTGGGCAGGTTGCAAATTAGTCGGTGAGGTGACAATTAAAAGTGCTGCTGCAGCACTGCCAGACCAGCGGTAGTGGTAGGTAACTTTCTGAAATGGAAGCCGTGTACCTTGACAAGTATGTCTAAACAGTCTGGATATGTTTTTAGAAACCACTAAGTTGATCACATGGGCCAGGCATGGAACGTGTTCCAGCTTGAAAAGTTTCAGAGCCGACACCAGGTTACAGCCATTATCACACACAATTAGGCCAGTACGTTTGATGGTGAGAGACACAGATCGGTCTGTTCTTTTAGACCTTTCAACAACTCTGCTGCAGTGTGTGGTATATCACCAAAATATATCATTTTAACCAGAGCCTGTTGGTGCTTCAACGAGGCAGTGCTGCAGTGTTTCCAGCTTGGGACTGATGGGGAGGGTAATTTAGACTAGGATGAGGTGCAGGAGGACGAGAGGGAAACCCTGATGGAATTGTGCCCACAATTCTAGACGTTGGTAGGACGTGTGTTGTCCCATTGTCTGACTCTGTCCCGGCCTCCACCATGTTCATCCAGTGAGCCATCATGAAATATAGTGTCCACTAGCTCTTGTCCACATGTCTGGGGTTAATTGGACCTTCACAGTAACTGCGTTGGTGAATTCAGTTGGTAAATTGGTGAGTCTCTCATGTGGGGCACACTCGTATAGTGTTTAACTAGCCCGCCACACTAAGTGTAACTAATAGGCTACTGTTCATATATAGTGCATATTGTCATACAGTGTTAAGTAGCCCGCCGCACCTGGTGCCACTAACAGACTGCTGTTCAGACACAATGTGTGTATCTCACCCATCTATAAGACAGACTCCCTTATGCAGCTTCATTAGAGTGTGTTATGTAAGCCGCTGCTCCCCTCTGTTAAAAGGTTGTGAGCAGTTGGTCTATCTGCATGATGCAACAGCGCTACCCCCATCTCTACTTGGGGAAGTTCCTTGCACCAAGCTTGTACATTGCAGCATTCAAAAGACCATTGGTGATTTTTGTTTACAATTTTTGGGGTAAAAAAAGATAAAAGTAACTTTTTTCTTGGTCTATTTCGAGTGTAGATAGGGACTTAAAAACGTGAGGACCCTTCACGTATTGGGTTGCAAGCTTCCTTATTTTGGCCAAAATACCAATACCTCACATTTTTCATGCATATTTTATTACTTTTGCAGGGTGTATAGAAGCTCTCTCAGTTCAGTTGGTAAATTGGTGAGTCTATCATGTGAGGCACACACAATGTTTAACTAGCACGCCACACTGGGCGTAACTAATAGGCTACTGTTCAGACACTATCTGTTCAGACACCTATCTATATCACAGAATCCCTATGCAGCTTTCTTAGAGTGAGTTATGTAAGCAGCTGCTCCACTCTATTAAAAGGTTGTGAGCAGTTGGTCCATCTGCACGATGCACAAGCGCAGCCCCATCTCTACTTGGGGGAAGTTCCTTGCACCCAGCTTATGCATTGAAGTATTAGATTGGCCATTGGTGAGTTTTTTAGGATGTGTGGTGTCCCAGGGTTTGACTCTGTACCGGACTTCACTAGGTTCACCCAGTGTGCCGTCCTGAAATGTAGCGTCCCTGTCCACAAGTACTTGTTCACATGTCTGGGGTTAATTGGACCTTCATAGTAACTGCATTGGTCAGGGCACTGGTGAAGTTGTTGAACACAAACTTGTGTAAGGCGGCGACAGCACACTGGGAGAAATAGTGATGGCTGGGGACCGAGTATCAAGAGACAGCCGTTGCCAAGAGGTTGTGGACTCACTTTCCACAAGTTGAAGCGGCAACATTTCTAGGGCAAGCAGTCTAGTAATGTGGCCCTTTAGTGTTAAGGCTGGTGGGAGGATGGCTGAGTATTTTCGCTTCCATAGCAAAGTGTGGACTAGGGTCAACTAAATACTGCACTGGAACAAGGAAATGGACGTGGTTGCTAATGTTGGTTGTGTATGTGCAACAACAGGTGCAGGGCAGGAGGCATTCGTACCTGCTTTCTGGACAGGGGATTGGGAAGCACATAGCACAGGTGAAGTGGCAGTAGTGTCACCCTTAGCAGACACTGGTTTTCTACCCAAGCGTTAGGACCACCTGTTGGCGCTCAGGTTACTAGTGCTCTTGCCTCTGCTAAGCTTGGTACGGCAGATGATGCAAATACATGTTATTTTGTCTTTTGGAATTTCAGTAAAAGAAAGGCAAACTGGGAACACCTAATCCTTGGCCAGTGATCTGGCCTCGTGGGGGTGCTCTGTGGAACAGTTGACTGCTTTCTCCCTCTGGCGAACCCATTGCCTCTTCCTGCCCGTTGTGGTGCAACAGATCCCTCGCCCTCTGTTCTACTGTGCTCACTATGCATGCAACCTTGCCAGGTTGAGTCAGTGGCTTCATCATACACCACCTTGTCATCCATGTATTCACGCTGGTCCTCCTCCTAACTTATGATCTTAAAGGGAACCTGTCAGGTTGTTTATGCCCCCCTCCCCAGCTATCACTGTCTATACCTGCAGCTTCATAATACTATTCTAACCATTCCTATCTGAGCTAATAGTGTTATGTTAAGGTGAAAAAAAAGCATTTATACACTTACACTTTCTTATGTAAATGAGGCAGTCAGTCTACATCATGGAGGAGGTAGACTGTCTGGCAGGTTAACAGTTAACATTTTAGCCGAATTTCAGAACATGCTGGAGGACCTGTGTGATGTCACGACCATGCAACTACAATAGGCGGAGCTAAGTCTTCATAGCACATAATGATTTGGCTTGCTTAGCTTCTCCCACTATCGTCAGTTGATCGGGACACCACACAGGTCCTATTATTCAGAGAGGTTTTCAGTGAGTTAACTATTAACTTGCCAGACTACATTCTCCAAGGTGCAATCACTGTCTCATTTACATAAGAAAATATAAGTGTATAAATGCTTTTTTTTCCACCGTTCATATTGCACTATGAGCTCAGACAGGGATGATTAGAATAGGACTATGAAGCTGCAGGTACAGACAGTGATAGCTGGGGGGGCATAAACCACCTGACAGGTTCCCTTTAAGCTGATCTGATGGCAACTTTCTCCTAATCATCCACCTCTTCACACAGCACCTGCCGTTCCACGCCGTCAGCGTCTTCTGACCGTGGCCTCTGAAGTATTTGTGCATCACCGCACATGATCTCCTCCTGAAAAGAGCACGCGGAGAGGCCAGAAGAAGCCATAAATGGAAAGATAATAAGCTCCTCGGAGTGTGCAGGTGCGGGATCACTCGTCTCCTTGGACTCGTCATGGTAGGAGAAAGAAAGAGGAGTGTGAGGATTACATTGTAAAGCCTCTTGGCTATTAAGAATGGACTGTGTGGTAGACAAGGTGGTGCTGGCCAAAAGACTGGAGACGTTATCTGCCATCCAACCCACAATTTGCTTGCACTGTTCTGCCTTCAACAGTGATGTCCCACGCCCCCAAGTAAATTGGGACAGGAAGCTAGGATGAGATGAGGATTGGGATGCTCCCGCACAAGCAGGCACAGTCACGAAGTGCACCACCATCAACGCCAAGTTAATTTCCATGTCCCTTACCACACCACTTCAGCATTCTTTATTATTATTAAGGTATACAATGTTTGGCAATCGGCCCTTAAGGCTGCATACTTGCCGCTGCGTAGTACAGTATCAGTGTAGTGGATGGGATTTTAAGAAATCCAATGCCCACTATGCTTAACCCAACTGCAGCGGTCTTTTAGCTGTGGTGCGGGTTACCGGCATTCCGCTCCTCCTCCGCATGTTAATTTTATGCTGCGGAGTCGGAAGCGGCTCCCATCAGGTGACTGCAGGGAGAAGCCACCCCGAACCCTCCGCACATGGTGAGTACAGGGTGGCTGCGGTCTCCCTGTGGCTTCACTCAGGTCCGGAGGAGCTGCGTCCAACACGCAGCTCCTCCGGACCGTGAGCACATACCCTAAAGGACTTGGGTTCATACAAGGCAGCATCAGGGACTGAAAAGCAATTATCCATAAAAAGATACCTACAAGTGCATCTCAATGAATTAGAATAGCATCAAAAAGTTAATTTATTTCAGTAATTCAATACATAAAGTGAAATGCATATATTATATCAGGGGTCTCAAACTCGGCTGGGTTGGTGGGCCGCACATAGAAAAACATTTATAGCGGGGGGCCGCATCCCTTGTAGGACTGAGTGATATTTTTAGTAATACCAGATTTTTTGCTCAATGTAGTAAAGTACAAATCCTGATACCTTTCTTGTAGTAATGTCCCCATCCTGTAGTAATGTCCTTTTCTGCTGATGTCCCCCATCCTGATCCCTTTTTCTAGTGATGATCCCTATCCTGATCCCTTTTTCTAGTGGTGTCCCCCATCGATCATGTTCCCCTTTTGTAGTGATGTCCCCTTCCTGATCTCCTTTTCTAGTGATGTCCCCCATCCCATTCCCCTTTAGTAGTGATGTCCCCCATCTTGATCCCCTTTAGTGATGATGTCCTCATCCCAATCCCCTTTTATAGTGATGTCCCCCATCCTGATCTACTTTTATAGTGATGCCCCCCATCCTGTTTTACCTTCTTTTTACACACTCAAATACACACTATCATATTCACACACAAACCCACACACACACACACACACACACACACACACACATACTCTCAAACACACACTCTCACACATCCTCATACACACACTGAAACTCGCACACACATCCTCACTCACACACTCACCCTCACACACACCTTCTCACACACACTCACACTTTTCTCACTTTAATGATGCATCGCTCCAGTGCAGAGGGCGGCCGCGGTCCCCGCTGTGCTGACTTCCGGCCTCCACTGTGCTATGACTTCCTCCAGCCGCCGCTCAGACAAGCTCTGCTGCTCTGCAAGATTAATGCAATCTGCCAGCTAGAGGCCCGCAGGTGACGTCATATTCTGCCGTCAGCTGCGGGCCTCTAATTGGCTGGCAACTTGCATTGATCTTGCTGAGTGGCAGAGCTTGTTAGTGCTGCGGACAGAAGTCATCACACAGTGGGACTGCAGCGGCCCCCTGAAATGGGGCGATGCATCATTAAGTTGTCCATGGTGCCGCGGGCCGCATAGTGAAGCCCCAGGGGCCGCATGCGGCCCTCGGGCCGCTAGTTTGAGACCCCTGTATTATATAGAGTCACTACACACAGAGTGATCTACTTCAGTGTTTATTTCTGTTAATGTTGATGATTATCAATGAAAACCCAAAGGTCATTATCTCAGTAAATTAAAGTAGGGAGGATGAAGGATTAAAAACCGCTCTGCCATATTCCACGAGACATCAAAGTAAGAATAGAATATTGATTTATTCATCAACACACGTTTCAGAGCTCCCAGAAACATGGCAATATGATATTGATGTGTCCTGAGGAAGGGGCCAGGGAGCCCTGAAAAGTGTTGGCTAATAAATCAATATTATATTCACCCTTTGATGTCTTGTGGAATACGGCAGCATGGTTTTTGACCCTTCATCCTCCCTACTCTATATGCACCACGCTGGGGACAGCAGCAGCCGTGATCTGCTTTTATAGTGGTTGTGACTCTAACAACCACGCAAGGTGAAGCCTCTGATACCTAGCTAGGTCATATTTTATCTCTCACACCCTTCATCCTCCCTACTTTAATTTTCTGAGATAATGACCATTGGGTTTTCATTAATCATCAACATTAACAGAAATAAACACATGAAATAGATCACTCTGTGTGTAACGACTCTATAGAATGTGTGTGTTTCACTTTATGTATTGAATTACTGAAATAAAATAACTTTTTGATGATAATCTAAATCATTGAGATGCACCTGTATCTCATGCTAACCCTACTTCAGAAACTTTCCCTGCACTAATTAAAGCTAAGAGTGGTATTTAGATAGACTTGAGTCTATTGGAATTAGCCCTTAAAAGCACTGTTGGTTTAATGTGACACCAGCAGGTACTGAAACACAATGAACCCAGCCTAAATGACTATAACCAATTCCCATAAAACCAATATACCAATGAATGGCCCTCCAAAACACGATAATGGCAAGAAAAACAACCCAGGAGTCAGACCAATTACAGACAGCAATGAATAGCTTTATTTATGTGAAAGAGATACCCGGCGCTATCCACCCATAATCAAACCATACTAAATAGCTAGTGCCACATCAATTGGTTAGTTTGTTACCTGTGAGTGACCGTCACCCCTAACACATGTGTCGCGTTAGCTTCGTCAGAGGGAGTGGTGTATAATATAATACGCTAGCCCTACTCCAGAAGCTTTTCCTGTAGCCAAAATTAGGATACACTAGAACGAGCCCTTAAAAGGATTGTTTGGTTTAGCTTGCACCAGCAGGTACTGAAACACAATGAACCTTGCCTAAATGCCTATGAAAAAAACTATCTAGCCCTACTCCAGCAGCTAACCCTCTACTAATTACAGGGACTGTTTGTTTAGTCTTGCAGCAGCAGGTACCGGAATGCAATAAGATAATGTCCCTTCTGCAGTAGAAACTCTCCCTATGCTAACTCTGAATACAGGGCGTCAGCGAATATTTTACAGATCCGACGACACAATGCAGCCGGCCTATCACAGTAATACCAGTAGCAAAGTTAGGTACGGCATTACCATAATTGCCAGGCAATCCCAGCATGTTTAGTGGATGAAAATCAAACGGAAAACATATGCGGCAGAGACATGAATCACGCAACGTGATGACCAAAATACTCCAAAATCTTAAATGGCTGGCTTCACACCACGTTTTGGTGTTTCAGGTTCTGTCGAGTGCTTTGCAGGAAGCACTGGACAGAATCTGACAGCGATAGATAGATAGATAGATAGATAGATAGATAGATAGATAGATAGATAGATAGAATATGGCCTCTAGTCCTGTTTTCTGCTGGAATCGGCAAATCACAGTTCAGGAGTTCAGGAGCTGTCCCTGCTGAAATGTCAGGACCGAGGCGATTTTTATCGGACAGCATCGGAACTGATAAAATCGTAGTGTGAATCCAGCCTGACAACATATTGTAGTAGACAATTCTGACACTTGACAATGCAGCCAGTATCTCTGAAATAGAGGTGGTGCCTGCCATGTAGAAGGTTGGGAGTTTCAACCCAAGGACCAAACACATTTCAAGGGGAGAAGTATGTACAAAGCAAAGACAGTGGCGGCTATTCCTCCTCATCCTCTCCTCAGCTCACACTGAAATCCTGCAAAACCACAAGATGTCTCATGTCTTATCCCATCTTCTGCTCCACAATCTCCGGGATCAGTGTCCTCATCACAGGAGCCACCACACACATTTCATGGGAAATCACTTTATTCTACACTATTACACACAACAATAGGGAAATCACATTTATCACATTTTACACATTTCTATAGATATAAAACCCCAGATATTTCCATCCCCTATAAATCCCCACCCCAGAGAGAAAGCGTCATCTGTCCCCAAACCAGCGTGCCCTCCCCTGTATACATGACACATCCAGCCTTATATTACTGTACATATACACATGGCACAACTGGGGGAAGGGGGACACTATCTCCGGGAATGAAGGGGTTACTGTGCTGTCCAGTAATGGGGAATGGTCACCTACCTCCACCTGCAGAGCCGCACACTACATATATGGCTGCTCTGTGCTTACAGGACCTGTGATGATGTCACATGGAGGGGAGGAGTCAAAGGTTTCCATTAACAATACATAAGTATTAGAACTGTGTGTACTAAATGTACAGAGCAGAGCCGTGTGTGTAAGGTGTATGAACCAAAGCAGTGTGTGTACGAGGTGTACAGAGCAGAGCCGCGTGTGTACGAGGTGTATGAAGCAGAGCCGTGTGTGTACGAGGTGTACGGAGCAGAGCCGTGTGTGTACGAGGTGTACGGAGCGGAGCCGTGTGTGTAAGGTGTACGAACCAAAGCCGTGTGTGTACAAGGTGTACGGAGCGGAGCCGCGTGTGTGTGAGGTGTATGAAGCAGAGCCGCATTTGTACGAGGTGTACGGACCAAAGCCGTGTGTGTATGAGGTGTACAGAGCAGAGCCGCGTGTGTACGAGGTGTACGGAGCAGAGCCGCGTGTGTACGAGGTGTATGGAGCAGAGCCGCGCGTGTACGAGGTGTACGGAGCGGAGCCGCGTGTGTACGAGGTGTACGGAGCAGAGCCGCGTGTGTACGAGGTGTACGGAGCAGTGCTGAGTGTGTACGAGGTGTACGGAGCAGAGCCGTGTGTGTACGAGGTGTACGGAGCAGAGCCGCGTGTGTACGAGGTGTGTGGAGCAGAGCCGTGTGTGTACGAGGTGTACGGAGCAGAGCCGTGTGTGTACGAGGTGTACGGAGCAGAGCCGCATGTGTACGAGGTGTACGGAGTGGAGCCGTGTGTGTAAGGTGTATGAACCAAAGCAGTGTGTGTACGAGGTGTACGGAGCGGAGCCACGTGTGTGTGAGGTGTATGAAGCAGAGCCGCATGTGTACGAGGTGTACGGACCAAAGCCGTGTGTGTATGAGGTGTACAGAGCAGAGCCGCGTGTGTACGAGGTGTACAGAGCCGCGTGTGTACGAGGTGTACGGAGCAGAGCCGTGTGTGTACGAGGTGTACGGAGCAAAGCGGTGTGTGTACGAGGTGTACGGAGCGGAGCCGTGTGTGTATGAGGTGTATGAAGCAGAGCCACATGTGTATAAGGTGTACGGACCAAAGCCGTGTGTGTATGAGGTGTACGGAGCAGAGCCTAGCGTGTACAAGGTGTACGGAGGGGTGCTGTGTGTGTACGAGGTGTACGGAGCGGAGCCAAGTGTGTACGAGATGTACGGAGCGGAGCTGTGTGTGTACAAGGTTTACGGAGTGGAGCCAAGTGTGTACGAGGTGTACGGAGCGGAGCTGTGTGTGTACAAGGTTTACGGAGTGGAGCCAAGTGTGTACGAGGTGTACGGAGGGGTGCTGTGTGTGTACGAGGTGTACGGAGCGGAGCCAAGTGTGTACGGAGCAAAGCCGTGTGTACGAGGTGTATGGAGCGGAGCCAACCCCTCCCTCTGTGTCAGTCTTCAAGGGGGACTCTCAACATGCTGCGATTGCACACGATTCTGACGCGCGTGAGGGCAATGCAAGTGTATGGGGGCAAGAAAATCTCGCCCCCATACAGCACACTGTGCGAGTGTGCAGCCAAAAAGGCTTTAAACTCGCCGGCTGTCAAAGCCGGCAAGTTTAAATTTCCCGCTTTATGGGTACAGTAAGCCATCATCTTGTACCACTGTGACAGCAGCGGTACAAGATGTTTAGCTAAGACAATGATGATTGTAGTTGAATAATGTATTCTGGGGTTATTTTACTGATTAACCCTATCAGCATCCTCTGCACCGCATGTGTGCACAGAGGATGCTGAGGCTCTAAACCCAGTGCTGAAGGGGTTAATATGCAGCTGGTGTAGTGACACCATGTATGTGGAGAGTGTCCTCACTCTCTGCAGACATGGTGTCATTACACCATGTGTGTGAAGGGGTTAATTTTTAAGTATAATGGGTTAAAAGAACTGTCAGATTTATAACTTCAGAGATAAAGCCGGCTTTATATTACTGTCTATGGGGAGCTGTCCCCTCTCATGGTGCTGAAGCCACAGCTACCCATAGATAGTAACATAAGCCGGCTTTATATTACTGTCTATGGGGAGCTGTCCCCTCTCATGGTGCTGAAGCCACAGCTCCACATAGACAGTAATATAAAGCCGTGCCAGAGTGCACTTCTTTGAGATGAAAGAGGAGTTCCTGAGAGCATTGCGTACCACCATTTCTCTCCCAGACAAGTTCAAGAAGCTGGATGTCTATCCCGACTTATCTCCAGGTACTCTGGCTTTGAGAAAAGCCTTTCAACCCTACACTAGGATCCTGAGGGATAAAAATGTGGATTACAGATGGGGCTTCCCTATGAAACTAATTATAATGAAGAATGGCTCTGCACACATCTGCCAAGCTCCAAATCAAGCAGAAAGACTTTTAATACAATGGGGACTTTTATCACCCAAGCCATCCTCGGCAGTGTCCTCAACTAGATCATTTCCTCGTGACTCTCCAGCCCGGCGGATGGATCCGGGGTGACCGTCGGCGTGAGCATCATTATATAAATGTGCCTATGATCTGTTTTCCTGGAATTTAACTATTTATCCCTGCTCTATAATCTGTTTCTTTCTCCTCCTTTATTCTCCCTCTTTATCTAATTTGCTATTTTCTGTTTCTATTTCACCTCTCTGGGATAAATTGGCCCCTAGAGTGTATTGTTTTCACTCAACATCCGTTTGTAGCAGTTTACCCTATATGCCCTAGAAACGTAGGGTTGGTTATAAGTGTTCTTGTTATTGTTGTTTTTTGTTTTTCTTTCCCTCTCTCTCTCTCCTTCCCTTCCCCCCGCCTGGAACCCATATTGGAGCTTCTTCTGGATGAACAGGACTGTCAAATGTTTAATTAACAACACTTGAATTTTTTCTTTTTATTAACGTTTCTTAGCTGAGTAAATATGAGTATTACTTACACCTCAATTCAATTAATGTCAACAGGCTCAATTCGTCCGAAAAGCGAGCTCTAGTATGGCAGCAGTTAAAGAAGCTGCGTAGTGATGTAAGTTTTCTACAGGAAACTCATCTTTTACAGAAAGACAATATCAGAATGAATTCTGTTCTGTATCCTACGCAGTTTTTTTGCTAATGCTAATTGTAAAAAAAGCGGGGGTGGCAATAATTATCCGTAGAACTGTAACTTTTTTTTTTTTTCAGTAAATATATTTATTGAGATTTTCAACAGTAAAAAACAATAGAAAGAACCAGTACAATGTCCAGGACTTAATACAGAGATACATTACGTCCCGAAGAGCGCAGCACAGGAGTAGTCCAATAAGGACACTAACACCTAAAGGGTACATGTTTCCCATCTTAGGAATCACCTCTGGACAAGGACCTTATATAAAGAATACAGAACCTATGAAAAGGCAATTGTGGAAATAAAAAAAGAGGAGAAAAAGAGAAAAAAGGGGTAGGGGAGAAGGGGAGTAAGGAAGGAGAGGGGGGGGGGGTAAGGGAGACCCAGCAATTTAAACGCCCACGAGTTGACAATTAGGAATATGTACGCAGCCAAGTAAGGAACCCTGTGCTCTCCTTGAAGGACTGCCAGAGGAACCAGGTGCATCCCTGTTCATATGCGGCATCACCATCACCCGCCACCAGTGACTCCAGACGATTTAATCTATCCATTTCAGCTATCCATTCCACCGTGGAGGGGACCTCAGTGGACCTCCAATGCCGGGGAATAACTGCTCTGGCAGCTATTAGGCAGAATCTCAGAATCCCCTTTTTGACAGAAACTATCGAACTGGGTATTAGGGACAGTAGGGCCATTTGGGGAGACGGTTCTGACGACCCCAGTCATCAAATGAAAGGCATCGAAAACTGAGTTCCAGAAGGGTTGCAGGGGACCACAGGACCACCAAATATGAAGCATAGAGCCCGTGGCAGAGCCACATCTCCAGCAGGCGTCCGAGATCTCCGGGTTAATCCTGTGGAGAAGGGTGGGACACCTGTACCAGCGTGTCAGTAATTTATAATTCCTCTCCTGCGCCTGACTGGACATTGTCATCTTATGTGCAAGAGTAAAAATTTTCAAACTATCTGCCTTAGAAAAGGTGATCCCCAGGTCCCTCTCCCAAGCCTCCATAAATCCAAGTGTGGTAGGGGGGAAGTGAATTCAAGACCAGGCCATAGAGCACCGAAACCACGTGAGAGGGACCCTCGGTAGGGAGCATCAGGGACTCAAATGGCTCAGCGCCCCCATCGGCACACTGGAGAGAAAGCTTCGCAATTGCAGAAACTCTAGCCAGGACAGCGGTGTCGTAAGACCAGGGCCCCGTAGCCCTGCACGCCGGAGAGCCCCACAAGCTTATCTTTCACCTGACCCAGTCCCACCCCATCAAGTCGTGACCAACACAGATACGTAGACCTATTCATTGCTGGGGGAAAGGCCAGATTGTCAAAAAGGGGACTCAGTCTGCTCAATCGAGAGGTCAGGCGTAATTTCACATAGGATCTATCCCAAAACTTCAAAACAATCTGTGTGAGTGGAGCAAAACTCGACACAGGTGGGCGTCCGGTCCCCCCCAGCCAAGGCAGCCAGTATAAAGAAGAGGACGATAAAAGTTTCTCCAAGAGCACCCACTGTTTATGAGCATCACAGAACCTCCAGTCGACAATCCTAGAGAGCAAGACTGCCTGATAATAACGTTTAAAATCAGGAAGGCCTACCCCCCCTTTAGTCTTGGGTCTCACTAGTACTGAGAACCGAGTCCGTGGTTTCCTAGTACCCCAAATAAAGCTATTGATAGCCGATTGCAGGCGCCTGAAAAAGCAATCTGGAACCTGCACTGGAGCTGTCTGAAAGAGATAGAGGAATCGGGGTAAAATATCCATTTTGATCACTCCCACCCGACCGAACCAAGATAGCTGAGGTCTGCTATACCGTTTAAGGTCCGAGATAGTTTTCTGCAGGAGCGGGACATAGTTCAGAGCATATGCTGCGCTAATGTCAGCTGGTATTAAGACTCCTAAATATTTTAAGGCATCGTTCTGCCACTTAAAAGAGAAGGACGTCCTGGAGCCGAGAGACCAGATCATCAGGCAGGGAGATATTGAGCGCCTCCGTCTTGGAGTAGTTGACTCTAAAATTTGAGACCTCCCCGAACCTACGGAACTCCCTGAGGAGTACAGGGAAAGCCACAGTCGGGTTGGTAATGTATAGCAATAATCATCTGCATACAGGGATATCTTAAACTCATGTTGGCCAATCCGTAGACCCTCAATATCAGGTGTCTTCCGTAATGCCACTGCCAGATGCTCCATCGCAAGGATATAAAGTAAGGGGGAAAGGGGGCAACCCTGACGGGTCCCGTTTCTTATGTCAATGGGCGGGGAAAGGGTGCCATTCACTCTAAGACGGGCCGTAGGCCTATGATACAGAGCAAAAATCCTCTCTAACATGGTAGGTCCCACTCCCAGTTGCTTCAGGGAGGCACGTAGAAAGGTCCAGCCTAGGCGATCAAACGCCTTCTCAGCGTCAATAGATAATAAGCATGCTGGTACCTTCCCCGTGCGCATGTACGAAGTTAGAAGCAACGTCTTCACCGTGTTATCCTTGGCCTCCCTGTGTGGCACAAAGCCCACCTGATCACTATGGATGGACCCAGGGAGAATAGGGTTCAGTCTACCAGCTAACACTTTCGCGAACACCTTCACATCCACATTAATGAGGGATATGGGCCTATAGCTTGCACATAATAGGGGATCTTTTCCCGGTTTAGGAATCACGGTGATTGTGGCCATCAGCGTTTGGGGGGCAAAGGGGCAGCTGGCCGAGATGGAGTTAAACAGTTTGGTCATGAAGGGGACCAGGGAATTCGCATATAACTTATAGAAGGCGGCGGAGAATCCGTCAGGACCAGGGCTTTTACCATTAGCCAAAGATTTTATTGTGTCTAAAACCTCCTGTTCCGAGAGGGGACTCTCCAGGGCCTCAGACTCCTCCACCGACATAGGCGGGAGCTCAGTGTCCCGGATGTAGTTGTCCACCCGTGCTTGAAACTCGGATGGGGACATATCAGACAACGGGCCGCTTAAATTGTAGAGAGAGTCATAATATGCTCTGAATGAGTCCACAATCTCCTCAGGAAAATGGACCAGTTCACCCGCAGCAGACCTCATGGTAGGGATATAAGTGGTGGGGGCACGGGGGTGCAAAAACCTCGCCAGAGCTCTCCCGGGTTTATCAGAGTACTTGTACAGAAATTTATGAAAGCGGTCCCTCTGTCGTGCTAACGTCGTGTCCAACAATGCACTCAACTCACAGCGTGCCCGGAGGAGATCAGCCAGCACCCCAGCATCTCTAGTCCGTTTATGATCCAACTCCAGAGTTTGGATACGAGTCAACAAACCCACAATGTTAGTCTCCCTCTCTCTCTTCAGCCGGGCCCCCTGTTGTATGAATACTCCCCGTATAACTCCTTTCAAAGCCTCCCATTGGTATGGGATGGCCGTGGGGTCATGTTTGTGAAAATCTAGAAAGTCCGAGATTGCTGTTCGCACGGCCACCTGACACGTTAGATCTCCAAGGAGACCAGGGTTTAAGGACCAAGTCCATTCTCTCGGAGAAAGGCTCGGCAGCCGAAGGGAGAGCAAAACTGGGGCATGGTCTGACCACAACATCGTGTCGATGTCAGACTTTGGGTCAAGAGACAGGAGCCCATGGCTGACCAAAAAATAATCCAATCTACTATAGGAATTATGAACTGTGGAGAAGTAGGTATAATCCCGGGTAGTGGGGTGTAGTAACCTCCATACATCTACCAACCTTGAGTCCGTCAGGGCCCGCTGTAATCTCTCCAGCTGTGAGAGGGACACCGCCGACCTGCCCGAAGAGGAATCCACAGCGCGGTCCAACACCATATTGAAGTCCCCTCCCATAATCACATAGCCTTCCGCAAAGGCCGAGAGGTCCTGTAGGTACTTTCTGCACGCTCGGACCTGGTCTTGATTGGGGAGATAAATGTTAGCTATGGTGAACAAATCATGGGCAATTTTAAGCTTCAAAAACACAAATCGACCATTAGAATCAGCTTTAGAGGCAACTACCTGAGCCTGTAAAGACTTGTGCAATGCAATGCTGACTCCTTTAGACTTGGAGTCAGAGTTACTTCCATGGAACCACTGTGTGTAGTATCTATGGTTAAGCTTAGGGATTCTGTCTGATCGGAAATGTGTCTCCTGCAGCAGAAGTATGTCAACCCGTTTCTTATGCATACCGTATAAAACCTTCGATCGCTTTTCTGGGACATTAAACCCCCTGACATTAAGCGAGCAGAGTTGTAGGGATGCCATAGGAACTATCGGGCCTGCGGGTGGTACAATCGGGTCGGAAAGGAGTGGGAGGGGTGGGAAGTGGGGAGAGATGGAAACAGAGAAAGTAAAGCACCAAGGAAAGAGAGTAGTTCAGCCAGGGAAGACAGGGTTCCGACCAAAAAGAAAGAGAAAAACCAGGAAGCCACTAGGCCTCAAGGGTACAGGACAATATCAGAGAAAACTCTGAGAAGTAGTGTCAGAGACACACCCTAGTGGGGAGGTGATTGAGCAGAGAGCAACCAGCCGAGCCCCTGCAGCAAAAAAGAAAAAATCCAACTCTACCCAATAGGTCAATGACCCTGGTAACATAAACATTGTTAACGAACATAACAGCGGATCTGGCCAAGTACATTTGTCAAAATGAGCAAGTCACAACAAGCCCCCGAAGGGGTATCATCACAAGTCACATTTCAGGAGAAAGAGCGGCGTTAGCCAACATAGAATAACATTAGCACATTAATGCGGTAGTGCAACAGTTGAGCACAGTACATGAGGAGTCAATTGAAGTAGGTGGACATTCATAAATAGAAATGTCACCGCTACGAAACATTCGGCTCTAATCCATCCATAATAAACAGACTAAAGCAAAGTCACAACCAAGCCCCCCGTGGGAGTCCGGCAACATGGAGGGACAATGTAGGCGGCAAGAAAGCAAAAAGAGAAAAAGGGCAGTAGTGATCATAAAGTCTGAATTAGGTGATCAAGTGTCATCAGCATGAGTAACTGGAGGCACGTATATGGCGGGAGCCCCGTTTCCTCTTTCCCAGCGACCCGGCGGGGGGTCCTCCAGTACGGCGTGGGCCCCATAGGTCAGACGCAGTAAGGCGAGGCCAGTCTCCCAATGTGACCATGGGTAGGCCCAGTTCAGCGGTGAAGTTCTGGAGATCTGACGGGGATCTCAAAATTATCAGTCCTTTGTCACTGCGTACTTGTAATTGAAACGGATAACCCCAGCTGTAGGGGATCTCATTTTCCCGCAACACCTCCAGGAGGGGGCGCAGAGCCCTCCGTTTAGCCAGGGTGAAGCGTGAGAGGTCAGATAAGAGAAGGACATCAGACCCATTAAAGTCAATAACATCGTGGTCCCTTGCCTTACGCATGATGTCATCCTTAATTTGGAAGTAGTGAATCCTACAAATGACGTCCCTCGGCTTAGATGTATCGGGGTTCTTTGGGCCGAGCGAGCGATGGGCTCTGTCAATTTCAATGTGTTCAGTGGGTGACCTCCCTAAGAGAGAATTGAAAATGCCATGGAGGGCTGAGGAAAGGTCACGTGGAGCTACGGACTCAGGGATCCCACGGAGCCTGATATTATTCCTCCGGTTCCTGTTCTCAGAGTCCTCTAGCATATCTAGAACCACATTGAAAGTCTCTGAGTGTAGGTCCAGAAGTTGTTGCTGACTTTGCAATTGTGAGGAAAGCGACTCCACTTTAGCTTCTAATGCAGAGACAGTGGTGGTAAGGTGGGACACATCTTCCTTAAGGGACCCCACTTCACTCCTGCACACTGCCTCCAGACGCTGTATATAGCACTCCATGTCAGCCTTTGTAGGGAAGGCACTCAGCTGCGCTCTCAACTCAGAGGCAGTTATACAGTCATCAGAGCCCAGGGACCTAACAGGAGCTTGTGTGGGGAGGCCATGAGATGTAGTGATGGTGGGCACAATGTCCTGGGGCACTAAGCTGGAAGGAGCCCCTCTCTCATGTCTCCCTGGTGGTAGTAGTGGGGGGCCCACTTCAGTTTCCTGAGCCTGATAAGGGTGCAGTGTAGGGGGAGACAGTTCCTCAGCCAGCTCAGCCTGTGATGTCCTCTGTCCAGGGGTGGAGGGACAGGGTACAGCTCTCACCTCTCCTTTGCTCTGTGTCTGGCTCCCTCCTGTCAGCTTCTGTGGTGAGCGGCCAGTCCCTGGTGCAGCAGTCACTCGTCCTCTCTCCTGTGCCTTCTCTGCTGTGGCCCCATTCTTCTGTGCAATTGAGGTCCCAGGAAAGGAGCTTCTGTGTGTGTGCTGCTGCATGGAGGAGGAGGCACCTCCCCCTCCACCATGGCTAAAGGAGCTGCTCTCCTTCCCACACTTCCAGGCATCGACATGTACCTGGTGATTCCTGTGCCTGCGGGACCTGCTGTGAGCTCCCTGGGGGCCTGGGAGCGGAGCCCGACCTTGCCCTTCATGATCAGTGGGTGAGTGGAGCTGATGGTGGCTATATAATTGCTGCAGAGGCCTCAGGCACGCTGGAGCTCAGGAGAGATGTGTGCTTACAGCTCCATGCCCAAGCCACGCCCCCAGAACTGTAACTTTTAAAGTAGTTGATACCATCTCTGATCCCCAAGGCAGGTATTTCGTGGTCATTGGTCACCTGAACAATACCCTATTCTCTTGGTATCAGTTTATGGCCCCAACATGGGTCAAGTAAAATTTTTCCGAGACTCATTTGGTACACTGGATCAGCTGACTAAAGGATGTAAAATTATAGCTGGAGATTTTAACATTCCCATAGAAAAAAAGATTAGACTGCTCTGCACCTACCCATTTCAGAGGGGAACTGGCTTCCTTACTTGCATCTCATCATCTGCATGATGTGTGGTGTTACTCTCATGGAGATGAGCGAGATTACACATATTTGTCCCCAAGATTCCACACATACAGTAGGCTCGACTATTTCCTAGTGAACGACTCAATTCTATCTCGGTGCTTCGATTCACAATTTTTTAGATAGAGTAAAGCTCCCCAAATTAACCGCAGACCAATTGACCCTTTTAAATGCACCATATACAGTGACTGAAATTCTTAATACTATTCGGAATGCTAAAAAACACTCGGCGCCAGGTCCAGATGGATTCACTTATTTGTACTATAACACCTTCGCGTCATCCCTCGCTCCTTATTTTTTAAAATTGTTTAATTTTTGGCGTACCAAGATCCAAAGAGAAGGTTTAGAGGCGGGTATATCCACTATCCCCAAACCAGGTAAACCTCCGACTTCTCCTGGTAATTTTCAGCCAATAGCCGTTTTAAACTGTGACCTGAAGATCTTTGCGAAAATTTTAGCTACACACATCATGCAAATACTCCCTACGCTTGTGGCCCTGGATCAGGTGGGATTTATCCCGGGTAGCCAGGCCTCGGATGGCACCAGGAGGGTCATTGACCTGTTGGAGCTGTTGGAGAGGGGCTCTTCCCCCACCCAGTGCACTCCTGTCTCTAGATGCGAGAAACGTTTGACAGGGTGCACTGGGGGTACTTGGATGTGGTTCTCCTCAGGTTTGGATTTGAGGGTGATATAAGGAGATCAATTATGGCCTTGTACTCGTCACCAAACGCATTAGTGTGAGCGCTCGGGATTTTTGTCATCGAGGTTTGATATCACGAATGGGACGAGACAGGGCTGTTCCCTTTCCCCCCTTATTTTCGCCCTTGTAATGGAACCTCTGGCGGCAACAATTAAAGTAGACCCTATTATCATGGGAGTAAAGGTGGGTTCAATAGATCATAGGATAGGTCTGTATGCAGATGACGTCATCTTCATTTGCTCAGATGTCACTAAAACTATCCCGCGTATAATGTCCATTTTGGCGGAATTTTCGGAAGCCTCCTTTTACAAACTAAACCCTTCCAAATTGTCTATTTACCCCATAAATATTCCTCCTGAACAAAAAGCTGAGCTCCAAAACACTGACCCCTCCTTTGTATGGTCACCATCTGGAATCTCTTATTTGGGAGTCCATATTTCACACTCTTCTAAAATAGTACAGCACAACTGTGAGATGCTCCTAAAGGAGATTAAAGCAGATCTCAATTCACACGGATCTTTGTCCATTTCATGGGTAGCTATAATCCAAATCATTAAAATGACTTATTGCCCAAAATATTATATATTTTACGATGCCTGCCCCTTGTCTTCCCATGAAAATATTTAAATCTTTTTCAGTCCACCTTAGGAGGTTTCATTTGGAGTAACAAGCCCCATCGTATAGGGACTAACATCCTTACTCTCCCTTAAGGTACCGTCACACGCGGCAATTTTGCTAGCAATTTCACTGACAATTTGCTGGTTGCAGTGAAATCATGGACACATTGTTACATTTGTAAACGGCAACAAGATAGAACAATGTGTCCATGATTTCACTGCAACCAGCAAATTGCCAGTGAAATTGCTAGCAAAATTGGCGCGTGTGACGGTACCTTTACAGATTAGGTGGCATGGGTGTTCCTGACATCCATTCTTTTTATAAAGCGGTGCTCTTGACAGCTGCCAAAACATGGTGGGAAGATTCACCATCCCCTCTCAGGATGCAGATTGAGTGATCTTCAGCCCCAACAATTCCACCAAGCTACTATTAGAAATTAATCTTCTTCAGTACTTATTTAGGATGTATGACCGCACTTTTATATATTTGGTCCCAAATAAGCAGAGATCAGTTTCCATTTTTATACCGCTACATAACTTTAACTGCAATAGAAAGTTAATTGGAATCTCTTTCCCTCTCACTGTGGAAAACCCAGGGCATTCTCATGCTGAGTCAGGTGTTGGTCCAACACGGTATAATGCCATTTTCTTCGTTAGCAAATTTATATGACTTACCAAAGTCAACCTTTTTTCGCTTTCTCCAACTTAGACACTATCTCTCTTCTATTCAACTTCCACGAGATGATGTCACTTCTCCGGATGAGGCTTTACAGAGGTTTTTTAAATCACAGTCCTCCAATAATCACGGAGTGGCTATCACTTAGGGTGCCTTCACATTTGCGTATGGGAACGCAGCGTATGCTGCGTTCCCATACGCAGTCAAACGCATGCGCACTGCGTTCCTATGTTTAACATAGGAATGCATAGTGCCTGCGTTTGCTGCGTTCGGGACGCAGCATGTTGCATTTTTTGTGCGCTCGGGGAGCTTGGACAATCAGCAAGCGTCCCCAAGCGCACAAAACATGCATTGTCTTCAATGGGTCCGCAGTGTTCTGCGCTTGACAGTGCGGGAGAACGCTGCGGACCCATTGAAAAATCTCCCTGTGGCCGTCGGTGATGTCACAGGAGCTCACCGACGGCCACCGGGAGATCAGCTCAGCCTCTGCTGTCCTCCTCCTCCCCGCCGCCTGTAATCTCCTAGCGATGTCGGCGGGGAGAACAGCTGATCTGAAAGCTGTTTGAATCTTCCCGCGCCGACATCTCCTCTCAGTGTCGGCGCGGGAAGATTCAAACAGCTTTCAGATCAGCTGTTCTCCCCACCGACACGTCCCGGTGCTTACCGGCGGCCGGGGGGCGGGGATCTCCGGCGCTGATCTCCACCCCCGGCCCGCCCCCGGACAGCGCCGATTGGCTGCCGGGCTCCATAGTGATGTGTCCGCAGGCGGACATTATCTGCTGCGGACACATCATTTGGACCCTGCTTTTGACAGCGTTTGTGTCTGCATGCCATCAGCATGCAGACACAAACGCTAATGTGAAGGCAGCCTTATAGAGCACTTTTACTCCTCAGAGGCAAAGCTAAACTCTCTTACATGCTGACGTGGGAGGGTCGCCTCTCTTTCTCGTCTACTCTGGAGCAGTGGCAGTTGGCTTCTACGCATGCGTCTAGGTACTCCACCTGTAGAAACCATTTGGAGCAGGCAAGGAAATTACAGTTGGATTGGTACTTATGACCGAACAAAATGCAAAATTTAAGAGACAAAATGAGTCTACATCACCACTATGTTGGAAGAACGGTAATCAAATAGGCACTATACAACACATGTGGTGGCAATGCCCACACATTCAGACGTTTTGGAATATTGTGGAAGAGATATTATATCTGTGACAGGAATTACCTTTTCTTTGGATTCTTCTTTAACCCTTTTTGGCTTGGGTTTAGCTGAATGGCCCTCTCCACTGCACCCAATAGTTACTAACATTGTAATAGCAGCCCGACAGTGTGTTGCTAAGTACTGCAGATCTCCATCCACTCCGACTCAGAGGGAGTTGCTTTCCCGACTAAACGTACACCTGCAGTATGAGTTTATCCTTGCGCACGATTTCAAACGGAAAAATAAGATCTCTCAGTGGTGGTGAATGGAAAATTAGCTCAAATTGTTAGCAGACACCATGTCGCGTTTGGAGAGCCCCTGTGTGCCTAAACATTGGAGCTCTCCCACAAGTAACCCCATTTTGGAAACTAGACCCCGAGAGAACTTATCTAGATGGGTGGTGAGCATTTTGAACCCCCAGGTGCTTCACAAATTAATCTGTATAAATGAAAAAAGAACATTTTTGTGGAAAAATTATGCTTTTTCATTATTACGGATCAATTTGTGAAACATCTGGGGGTTCAAAGTGCTCACCACCCATCTAGATGAGTTCCCTGGGGGTCTAGTTTCCAAAATGGGGTAACTTGTGGGGAAGCTCCAATGTTTAGGCACACAGGGGCTCTCCATACGCGATATGGTGTCCGCTAACAATTTGAGCTAATTGTCCATTCAAATTGTGAGCGGACACCATGTCGCGTTTGGAGAGCCCCTGTGTGCCTAAACATTGGAGCTCCCTACAAGTGATCCCATTTTGAATACTAGACTCCCAGGGAACTTATCTAGATGGGTGGTGAGCACTTTGAATCCCCAGATGTTTCACAAATTGATACGAAATAATGAAAAAGTACTTTTTTTTCACAGAAATTTTCTTTAAGCCTAACTTTTTTCATTTTCACATGGGCAAAAGGATAAAATGCATCCTAAAATTTGTTGGGCAATTTCTCCTGAGCACACCGATACATCATATGTGGTCATAAACCACTGTTTGGGCGCACGGCAGGGCTCAGAGGGGAAGGAGTGCAATTTAAATTTTTGAATGGAAAATTAGCTCCAAAAGTCAAATTGTGCTCCTTCCCTTCTGAGCCCTGCCGTGCCCCCAAACAGTGGTTTATGACCACATATGAGATATCAGTGTACTCAGGAGAAATTGCCCAACAATTTTTAGGATGCATTTTATCCTGTTGCCCATGTGAAAATGAAAGAATTGAGGCAAAAAGAAAATTTTTGTTAGAAAAATAAAAATGTCCATTTTTTCCTTCCACGTTGCTTTAGTTCCTGTGAAGCACCTGAAGGGTTAATAATATTTTTGAATATAGTTTTGAGTAGCTTGAGGGGTGCAGTTTTCGGAATGGTGTCACTTTTGGGTGTTTTCTGTCATGTACACCCCTAAAAGGGACTTCAAATGTGATGTGGTCTCAGAAAAAATGGTTTTGTAAATTTTGCTGGAAAAATCAGAAATTGCTGATGAACATTGAACCCTTATAACTTCCCACCCCAAAAAATGTTTTTTTTTCCAAAATTATGCTGCTGTCAAGTAGACATGTGGGAAATGTTATTTATTAACTATTTTGTGTCACATAACTCTCTGGTTTAGCAGAATAAAAATTCAAAATTTGAAAATTGCAAAATCTTCTAAATTTTTGCCAAATTTTTTATTTTTTCACAAATAAACACAAAAATTATCCACCTAAATTTACAACTAACATGAAGCCCAATATGTCACAAAAAACAGTCTCAGAATCGCTAGGATCTGTTGAAGCGTTCCAGAGTTATTACCTCATAAAGGGATACTGGTCAGAATTGACAAAAATGCCAAGGTCTTTAGGTCAAAATAGGCTGGGTCCTGAAGGAGTTAAGCTGCTTCACCACGACACGGTAACCCTGATTGAAGCAGTCCCTAGCTGATGTGTTTAAAACCTGCTTATGTCTGAACATACCTCTAGCATGTCCGGTCGTTTGCAGGAGGCACCGGACACAGCCTCACAGCTCCGGACAAATAGAACCGGAGGGTTAATATGCCCTCTGGTCCTGTTTGTATCAGAGTCTGCAGAGCCCATCTGAGGTAGCTGTCCACTGCTGAAATGGTGCTGAACCACTTCACAGGGGACAGCTCCCTGGTGCTGAAGTTCAGCGTAGTTCACGCTAAACGTCAGCCGCCGGTGTCTAGTTTCCGGATCCTCCCTAACATGGTAGTCTATGGCGCCGGATTGCCCTGGATTGCTAGCAACGTTTTTGTGTCCGGGAGAAAAATCCGAATTGTCCCAGATCCTCCCGGACAGATGGAAACCAAATGGCACGTAGCTGCCATCCGCTCCATCCGGCCCCATAGGAATATTATGGGGCCGAAACCGGATCCGGGGCTGGCCGGTTCACTCCAGACAGTCCCGGATCCAGAAAAACGTGGTGTGAAGGGGGCCTTAGCCTAAGGCTGGTTTCACATTGCAGTTTTTTGCCTGATCAGGTTCCATCAGGTTTGTGTGCCAAAGCCAGAAAGCCAGGAGGGGGACAGTCCCGAGGGGAACAAAGCTTACAACTCGGTTGCAGTTATTGACCATAGTTTACCCCTTTTCTCCCTTATATCTTTTTGATATTTGTTCTTAGGTTATGTTGCTACTGAAATTAGGTGGGGATTGGGAAGAGAAAAGCCAGCACAAGGGAAGCTGGAATGCGTGCTCTCATTGTTGGAGCGAATGGGCTGCGTTATTGGGATGTGTGCTATGTATCTCTGATGACTGTTTATTATTACAAATGATCTTTGATGTTATAAGGTTATGATGTTTACATTATGGCGGGAGAAGTCGTAGAGAACTGCATTACTACAAATTAGGAAGAGTACTCGGGAGTACTGTAAGGAGAGTACTCTACTAGGCCAAAGTTTGGTGAAGTGTTAGGCAATAGACACCCACTCTTGGGGAGAGTTGTAAATCAATGGGGATGGGGGTAAGACAGTTGAAAGGGACAGGGGCGGGGAGAGTGGGAGGGTAAGGGGGAGAGGGGGTTTGTAGACAGCATGAAGGAGAGGATACAATATATTCAACTATGAGTACTAGTCAACATGGGAGGTCCTATTAAGGTGCTTGGCTTGAACATCCGAGGGTTGTCGGACGACGACTAAAAGAGCAGCCATTTTGCAATATATCTTGGACCAAAAACTGTCAGTAGTATGTTTAATGAAGACCCATCTGATAAAAGACAAACTAATGGTCCTGCAGAGGAGGTGGATACAGGAATCTAATCACGCTATGTTTTCCACGTATTCGAGAGGGGTGTCAATATTGATTCCCATGTCCACAAGGTTTGAACTTGTAGAGACTCATTTTGATACCAAAGGGTAATATGTAATCCTGGTATGCAAGCTCTTTGGCTTCTTAATGGGTATTATAGCTATGTACATACCGCCACCATACTGAGTAAAAAGATTAGGGAAGCAATGGAGTGAATGGGTCACCTCGGGGACATCCCTATACTACTAATAGGAGATCTTAATAATATACAGGATGACTATTGGGACAAAAACAAAAATAACCCAGACAGAACACAGAGCCACATAACATCATTTGGCACCTACATTCATGAGATCGGAATGAAGGATATGTGGAGGGTGAGGAATGTGGGGGTGCGGTGTTTTTCTTGCTATTCGCCTACTCATGATACCCTGTTCCGAATAGATATGACACTGGATAATGACCAGTTGGATGCCTTAGTGGTGAAAGTGGATTACTTACCGAGGGCGATTTCGGACCATAAGCCAGTGTGTGTCCACATTTGGCCGGCTGGGACCACTAACTGGGCAGGGTGGGGGATGGAGGGTACACCCAAAATGGCTGCACAGTATAGATGTGGAGAAATTGGCAACAGAGATTGAGGAATACTTTGAATAAATGTGGAAGTGCAGACCTACCAGTGACATGGGATGCTATGGAGGCGTATCTGAGGGGACTACTCATTAGAGATATTAGTCAATGCAAATCCAACACAAAAGGTTTACAACAACTGAAGGTGGAGGCACTGAACAAGGCAGAGGAAGAAATGATTAGGGTGGGAACACTGGAGGCTGGGAAGCGGCTGAGAGAAGCTCAGGAGACAGTGAATCAATTTCAGTTGGATAAAGCACTGAAGAAGCGAGAGTTTCGGCAGCTCTCATTTTATGACGAAGGGGAAAAGGTGGGCCACATGCTGTCCTTGGTGGCCCAGACAAAACTCCACTTGTACACTCATATATAACCAAAATGGAGACTTAATTACAGAAAATGTGGAAATAGGATCCTTTTTCACAGACTTCTATAGCAAGTTATATTCCGAGGATATAGCAAGCTTCTTGGAAGGCATGGAGCTCCCCACATTGACAGCCACGGATAGAGAAAGCTTGGAAGGCCCCTTAACGTGTGAGGAATTAAGTGTTGCCTTGGCCTCCATGGTCAATGAGAAGGCACCAGGGGCAGATGGGCTTCCAACGGAACTATATAAGTGCTTGGAGGAAGTATTAGTGCCAAAACTTAGAGAGGTTCTAGAGAACTCAAGGGGTGGAGGGCTGCTGCCTGCATCCATGAGAGAGAGCGGTCATTGTGGTGATACCTAAAGAGGATAAAGATCTGTGAGTCCCAGAATCATACCGACCCATTTCCCTGCTGACAGCCGATATGAATCTCTTGGCTAAGGTGATGTTGAACCGGTTGACTGTGTTATTTCAAAGCTGATACATCCAGACCAATCAGGTTTTATGCCTAGTACAGTAGGTGTACAGCAGTCAATCTGAGGAGACTGTATATGAATATGCAGCTACCAGCCGA
>JARQOC010000006.1:459686168-459858767 GCA_033576535.1 Allobates femoralis | reverse complement strand
CACGAGCTTACGATATTCTGGCGCCATAATACCAACTGACACCTTACAACATTATCTTTAGTGTCAACCTGCCTCTTTTTATCTTTTGCAGTTGAGGTTGTTTTCCTCTAGGGGGCGTCTGTCACTGTGATGCATATTTCAGTGCTGAGCAGCCCGCCCGGTCTAATAGGAGGCGTCACCAATAGGCTGCTCAGACACTATGTAACACCTGAGTGTGGCAGGGGCCTAATGGTGTCCATGTGTCTGCATTCACCACCAGCCTCTCCTTGCATACATGGATGGTCGCTGGTTGCTACAAACCGCCCCCATGTTATAGGTTGCAGGGGTCTGTGTACTGGTGTCTAGACGCATGTGCTACCTCCTGGGGGAATCTGCAGCCACCTGCTAGATGCAAGGGGTAAAAAAAGCGACCATTTTTGGTGAGTTTTTCTATTTGATATTTAGTGTCCAGTATACTTACCAAATACTAGACCGGCAGGGGTTGAAAACATTCTTGCAACTACAGGAGGAATTCGGTCTAGGGGCCATGGGTGAATACCAATACATATAAATGGTGCAAGCCTTTATAGCTCAAAATAAAATTGAGACGATCTCCATCCAGAAAGACATAGTGCTGGACTATATATGCGGAGAAGGGCCCACGAGAGGAGAGATCTCTATGACTTATAGGGACCTGAAAACTCCAATACCCGATACGAGCGAAGGCCAGATGGGAGGTAGAGGTGGGAGTCCTGGAAGATGATACTTAGAATTGTATTCTGGAGTGGGTACCAAAACTATCCCGAAGTGAAACAGGCAGACTATCCCAGCTGTATTTACTATATAGAGTCTACCGGTCACCGGAATTTTTATTTCGGGTAAGTCTGAGATCCACGTCAGAATGCCCCAGATGCAGCATCCAGGAAGCGGGCATACACCACACGATGTAGACGTGTCCACGATTATCTACATATTGGTTAATGGTTATTACCAGACTTGAGGGGGCATATAGGTGTGTGATACCAAGAGAACCAGTGGTGTGCCTGCTGGGGTATGTGGACAAACGTTCTGTTGACAACAATATTAAAATAGCTATTGCTAGAATGTTGTACATAGCTAGGAAACTCATTGCTAGATACTGGGTCAGAAAGCAGCCACCATCTAGGGGTGAACTTCTAGCACAGGCTATATACATTACAAGAATGGAAAAAGGAATATATCATACAGTTAGGGCCAGAAATATTTGGACAGTGACACAATTTTCGCGAGTTGGGCTCTGCATGCCACCACATTGGATTTGAAATGAAATCTCTACAACAGAATTCAAGTGCAGATTGTAACGTTTAATTTGAAGGGTTGAACAAAAATATCTGATAGAAAATGTAGGAATTGTACACATTTCTTTACAAACACTCCACATTTTAGGAGGTCAAAAGTAATTGGACAAATAAACATAACCCAAACAAAATATTTTTATTTTCAATATTTTGTTGCGAATCCTTTGGAGGCAATCACTGCCTTAAGTCTGGAACCCATGGACATCACCAAACGCTGGGTTTCCTCCTTCTTAATGCTTTGCCAGGCCTTTACAGCCGCAGCCTTCAGGTCTTGCTTGTTTGTGGGTCTTTCTGTCTGAAGTCTGGATTTGAGCAAGTGAAATGCATGCTCAATTGGGTTAAGATCTGGTGATTGACTTGGCCATTGCAGAATGTTCCACTTTTTGGCACTCATGAACTCCTGGGTAGCTTTGGCTGTATGCTTGGGGTCATTGTCCATCTGTACTATGAAGCGCCGTCCAATCAACTTTGCAGCATTTGGCTGAATCTGGGCTGAAAGTATATCCCGGTACACTTCAGAATTCATCCGGCTACTCTTGTCTGCTGTTATGTCATCAATAAACACAAGTGACCCAGTGCCATTGAAAGCCATGCATGCCCATGCCATCACGTTGCCTCCACCATGTTTTACAGAGGATGTGGTGTGCCTTGGATCATGTGCCGTTCCCTTTCTTCTCCAAACTTTTTTCTTCCCATCATTCTGGTACAGGTTGATCTTTGTCTCATCTGTCCATAGAATACTTTTCCAGAACTGAGCTGGCTTCTTGAGGTGTTTTTCAGCAAATTTAACTCTGGCCTGTCTATTTTTGGAATTGATGAATGGTTTGCATCTAGATGTGAACCCTTTGTATTTACTGTCATGGAGTCTTCTCTTTACTGTTGACTTAGAGACAGATACACCTACTTCACTGAGAGTGTTCTGGACTTCAGCTGATGTTGTGAACGGGTTCTTCTTCACCAAATAAAGTATGCGGCGATCATCCACCACTGTTGTCATCCGTGGACGCCCAGGCCTTTTAGAGTTCCCAAGCTCACCAGTCAATTCCTTTTTTCTCAGAATGTACCCAACTGTTGATTTTGCTACTCCAAGCATGTCTGCTATCTCTCTGATGGATTTTTTCTTTTTTTTCAGCCTCAGGATGTTCTGCTTCACCTCAATTGAGAGTTCCTTTGACCGCATGTTGTCTGGTCACAGCAACAGCTTCCAAAAGCAAAACCACACACCTGGAATCCACCCCTGACCTTTTAACTACTTCCTTGATTACAGGTTAACGAGGGAGACGCCTTCAGAGTTAATTGCAGCCCTTAGAGTCCATTGTCCAATTACTTTTGGTCCCTTAAAAAAGAGGAGGCTATGCATTACAGAGCTATGATTCCTAAACCCTTTCTCCGATTTGGATGTGGAAACTCTCATATTGCAGCTGGGAGTGTGCACTTTCAGCCCATATTATATATATAATTGTATTTCTGAACATGTTTTTGTAAACAGCTAAAATAACACAACTTGTGTCACTGTCCAAATATTTCTGGCCCTAACTGTAAATGAGGGAAATCTAATATGTATGAGAAGATGTGGTCTCCATGGCTGGAGTATGGTGCGCTGGGGGGGGATCTGTAGATGGATCTCTCAGCGGTGTGGGGTAATGGGCATAAGAAACGTGATTCTATTGACACTCTGTTGGTGAATATCCTTTACTGAACCCAGTCTTTTTGGAAAATACTTGCGGGAAGAGATGGAGGGAGGGAGGGGTGTTGGCTTCAAAAAGGAAAATGTATATACTGTTTATGAATATTTGTTAATTCTGATTTCTTAATAAAAAAATATCTGATTAAAAAAAAAAGTACTATGGAATTAATAGCGCTATATAAATGAATAAATATTATTATTATTTCTTTTTTCCAGAAAATATGTTTATTGAAATTAAAGCAGAACAATAAAATATAGCAACTTCAGTCACAATTATGTAATAGTAAACGCGGCACCATTAGCGCTATGCATTTCAGTTAAATCAGGCGGATAGTACAGCTCAGGCATCCGGTCAGGGTCAGGTACGTGACGCATAAGGCATCCAATTAAGAATAAGAAGTGACTACGTACTAAAAGAAAGAAAGAGGCAAAGAGTAGGTTAGAGAAAGAAGGTTAATTAGAGGGTCAATGAAACAGTGTCAAGTGGGTAGGGGATGGTAGTATGTGGGTAGGAAGGGCTAGGATAGGGGGAAGGGGGTTGTCAAATTATACTTACAGCCAAATGAACTCTAGACTGAACCGAGATGGCTAAACACAAAATGGCGATGACAAATATGATCAATTACCCTACATTCTAGGCAGAAAATGTTGTTACAAGCATAATGAAAACATTGAACCATGACAAGTAAATCAAGCTATGTGTCGCTTAATCAAAGAGAAACGTCGGGCCCATTCCTGAAAAGTCACCATGAGCACCAAATACCCTGATGTTTATCCCATTTCTCAATGTCCTGGCCCATGAGTGACTCCATACATTCCAAACTGTCCATCTCGACCACGACCACCCACTCCCGAATTGTAGGAACTCTGTCAGATCTCCAGTGTCTCGGGATCGTAGATCTGGCCGCCATGAGATAGGACCGAAAGAGACCATTTTTGATTACTGAAAGAGATCCAGGAATCAGGGCGAGCAAAGCAATCTGAGGGGACAGAACATGGTTTATGCCTGTAATGGCATGAAAGCAGGGGCGTAACTACCGGCATAGCAGACGTAGCGGTCGCTTTTGGGGCCCGGCGCTTGTGGGGGGCCCGGACCCAGCGCCGCTACGTCTGCTATGCCGTACAGCTGCAATACAGCGGCGTAACTACCGTGGTCGGCGGGCCCCGAGCTCCCCGGGGGGGCCCTAAGCTCCCCGGGGGGCCCTGCTGCCTGTGCCCCCAGTCGCCCGCCGCGACCGCTATCCTGGAAGAGGAGCCGGAAGAGGGGCTGCAGGAAGTGATCACTGCGCAGCAGTGCCCGCCCCACCAAAAGCCGGGAGACGGGGAGAGGCAGAGCAGGTAACTGTGCGCTTCCCACCCAGCCGGCAGCACTGTATATGGGCCTGTATATACCACCACCAGGGGCCTGTATATACCACCACCAGGGGCCCTGTATACCACCACCAGGGGCCTGTATATACCACCACCAGGGGCCTGTATATACCACCACCAGGGGCCCTGTATACCACCACCAGGGGCCCTGTATACCACCACCAGGGGCCTGTATATACCACCACCAGGGGCCTGTATATACCACCACCAGGGGCCCTGTATATACCACCACCAGGGGCCTGTATATACCACCACCAGGGGCCTGTATATACCACCACCAGGGGCCCTGTATATACCACCACCAGGGCCTGTATATACCACCACCAGGGGCCTGTATATACCACCACCAGGGGCCTGTATATACCACCACCAGGGCCTGTATATACCACCACCAGGGGCCTGTATATACCACCACCAGGGACCTGTATATACCACCACCAGGGGCCCTGTATACCACCACCAGGGGCCCTGTATATACCACCACCAGGGGCCCTGTATACCACCACCAGGGGCCTGTATATACCACCACCAGGGGCCTGTATATACCACTGGGGCTGCTGTAATACTGCTGGGGCCTGTATATACCACTGGGGAGGCTGCTGTATACCACTGGGGCTGCTGTAATACTGCTGGGGCCTGTATATACCAATGGGGAGGCTGCTGTATACCACTGGGGAGGCTGCTGTAATACTGCTGGGGCCTGTATATACCACTGGGGAGGCTGCTGTATACCACTGGGGCTGCTGTATATACTGCTGGGGCCTGTATATACCACTGGGGAGGCTGCTGTAATACTGCTGGGGCCTGTATATACCACTGGGGAGGCTGCTGTATACCACTGGGGCTGCTGTAATACGGCTGGGGCCTGTATATACCACTGGGAGGCTGCTGTATACCACTGGGGCTGCTGTATATACTGCTGGGGCCTGTAAGGGGGTGTGTCTTGAAGGGGCGTGTCATTGAGGGCGTGTCTTGGAGGGGCGTGTCATTGGGGGGGGTCTTGGAGGGGGCCCCGTTCAAAAGTTTGCTATGGGGCCCTGCCAGTTCTAGTTACGCCCCTGCATGAAAGATTGCAAAAATCTTAGACCAGAATGGGTATAGGGGCCTGCAGGACCAGCAAAGATGAAGCATTATACCCTCCTCCTTTCCACATTTCCAGCACAGATTTGATACAGCAGGGTAAATTCTGTGTAGTAGATCAGGACATCTGTACCACCTAGTTAAAGTTTTTGTTTTTCTCTTGGGAACTGCAAAATAAGGACATCTTGTGAGTTAGGGTATACATTTTCAGGGGGTCAGAAAGTCCCTCTGCCATGCCTCCAGATAGGGAGGAGTGCCAGTAGGCATCACCTCCGAGAGTAAACCATACATAAGAGAAATCACATGGGTGGGACCCTCGGTTGAGCACAGCAGGGACTCCAACGCAGGAGTACCCTTTAAAATTTGGCAAATCAGTCCCTCCTCGTGATTTCGAGCTGGCCAGGACTGATAATCGGAGACGGGGCCTCCTAGAACCACATACAAAACTACGGATGGCAGAATGTAACCATTGGAAGAAGTGATCAGGGACAGCTATAGGGACAGTTTGGAATAGATAAAGAAAACGTGGTAGTATATCAATTTTAATAGCATTAATGCTGCCAAACCACAAAAGATGAGCCCCATCATATTTTTTCAGTTTAGCTAATGTCTTATGTAAGAGCGGAATATAATTAAGGGAAAATAATTCGTCTGGGTCTTTGGGAACAAAGACACCCAAATATTTCAAGGCCCTGTCCTCCCACCTGAAGGGAAAGGAAGCTCGAAGCTTGAGGACCATCTCTTCGGGTAATGTGATATTAAGGGCCTCAGTCTTCGATTAGTTAACTTTGAAATTAGAGATATCCCCAAATCTCTGAAACTCGCGGATCAATACTGGGAAAGCCACCATAGGGTTAGATACATAAATCAAGAGATCATCCGCATAAAGGGAGAGTTTAAAATGATGATGATCAATTTGTAGTCTCATGATGTCTGGTGAGTTTCTCAGTGCGATTGCCAAGTGCTCCATGGCGGTAACATAAAGTAAGGCGATAGAGGGCAACCCTGTCTCGTGCCATTAGATATTGTAAATGTAGCTGAGAGGGTACTGTTGATTTTAAGGTGCGCTGTGGGGCCCTGATATAGCGCAAGAATTCTTCCCAACATGCCCGCACCCAATCCCAACTGTTTCAAGGACAAGAGGAAGAAGCTCCATCCAAGGCGATCAAACGCCTTTTCGGCGTCTAGATGAAAGGCATGCTGCGGTGTTTCGCTTGCGTGTGAACGAAGTAAGAAGAGATTTAATGGTGTGATATAGGTAGTGGGAATGCAAGGATGTAAAAATCGGACCAAGGCTCTACCTGGTTTATCAGAGAACTCGTACAAATATTTACGCAAACAATCTTGTTGTCTAGCTGATGCCGAGTCCAGCAAGAAGCTCAAGTTTGCTCTGGCCTTCAGAATATCGGCCAGGACCTGGAGGTCTTGAAAGCGTTTGTGTTGGGATTCCAGTTTCTGAAGAGTTGTCTCCATTATAGCAGAAGCCCGTTCCCTTTAATCTTGGCTCCTTACTGGATGAGCACGCCCACAATGACTCCTTTCAGTGCTTACCATTAAAAGGAGAGGGCAGCGATGTTCATCCTTATGAAAGGTGAAGACATAAGAGATTGTCGTTCATACAGCTGACTGGCATTCCTAAGCAGCCCTGGATTAAGGGACCACGTCCACTCTTTAAGAGATAGATTTGGGAGTCACAGAGACAAACCGACTGGAGCATCAGATCAATCCATGAGACTGGGTTCGAGGACAGGAGTCTATGGTTAGTTAGAAAAAGTCTATTCTACTGTACGAGTCAGGTACAGCAGAATAGTAGGTGTAGTCACGGTCCTTCGTGTGAGTCAATCTCCATACATCGACCAACCTGGACTCCACCAGTTTTACTCTCAGGCTCTCCAGGTGCGAAGCCGGTACGGAGGTCCTACCTGAAGAGGAGTCTATGCTGTGGTCCAAGATGAGGTTAAAGTCTCCACCAACCACTATCGAACCTTTGGCGAAGGCAGAGAGAGTGTGAAGATAGGTTTTGCAGGTCCAAGCTTGAGCCTGGTTGAGAAGATATAAATTGGCAATAGTGAGTATTTCCTTCGCTAAGCTTTAAAAAAAGGAACCTGCCATGAGGTCAGTTTTATGATCGAGCACCTGGGCCAACAAAGAATTGTGGACGGCTATGCTAATGCCTTTAGACTTTGAGTCAGGGATGGTGCTATGGTAACATTGGTTATAGTATCTATGCTTCAGATTAGGAATAGTGTCTGACCTAAAATGCGTTTCTTGTAAAAGGAGAACATGAATTTGTTTTTATGCATGTTATGGAGCACCTGGGATCTCTTCTCAGGGATATTAAAACCCCTTATATTAAGGGAGCACAGGTTCAACGTTGCCATGAGTTCACAAGAAATAGGTAAAAGAAAAAGAGGGGAGAGGGGTAGGAAAGCAGGAATCAGACTGTCAGATGAAGGAAAACTAAGTGGTGGGAAGTAGAGAGAAAGCAAGAGAGGAGTTAGTTTAAAATCAAAGTCAGAGAGGGAAGAAGCAAGAAAATAACACTGAGTCTCGCCCAATTGATCTCAAGGCTACTAAGCCCGAGGACCAAGTGACTTTACAGAGAATACTCTAAGACACCCTAAGATGGCGGTTGACTAAAACAAGTCACAGCCGTGTCGTAGCTGCTCACTCCCCACAGCCACTAACTAATAAAAACCTAAACAACATTTACAAATGTACAGAAATATACTGTATGTAAACCTAGAACCCAGGCTAAGAGTCCAACTATAAAGTCAATTTAAGGAAAATATGGACAAGACAATGTATGAAAGGACTAAACCAGAATGGGTCTTGTCGCGGCAGTATTGACCCGCCGATCCTAGCCGCTCACAGCCAGAGGGGCCCTAAAAATAAGAGAAAAAGAGAGCCCAGAACAAGAAATAATGCATCTCAAGTGTTTCCACTAGTGGCTCTAGAGCGACGTCTCGAGCCTCTTTTCTTCTTCCTCTCAGTGTCAGGATGAGGCTTCCTTTCTCCCCTGGGACCTCTGAGGAAAAACATGGGCATCTGGGGCCATTCAGTGATGGTTACTATTGGGAGGCCTAAGGCCGTGCTGAATTCCGGCAGGTCTGCTGGTGTTCTCTGAACAAACATCTTCGCGTCTCTGCGCACTTGTAACTGAAAGGGGTAATCCCAAAAGTAAGAAATGTCCTTAGCGCACAGGACCTCCAGCAGTGGTCTCAGGGCTCATCTTTAACAAGAGTCAGACGTGAAAGGTCTGCTAAGACATGTACTGGTGATCCATTGAAGTCAATGGCCTCAGATTCCATGGCCTTCTGCATAATGTCCTCCTTTAGTTGGAAAAAATGGATTCGGTAGATAATATCACTGGGCCGTGAGGGGTCAGTGTTTTTAGGACTCAGGGAGCCCTATCCATTTCAATGTAGTCGTCAAGGGGTCTAACCAGTAAGGAGTTAAAAATGCGTTGGAGAGCCGGGGCCAGGTCCCGTGGAGCCACAGATTCTGGGAGCCTTATATTATTCCTCCTGTTTCTCTTTTCTGAGTCCTCCATCATGTCAAAGATAAGCTGAAAAGTATGAGAGTGCTGCTGTACCTTCAATTGGGAGGAGAGGTCAGAAATGTCATTCTCAACCACTTGGACAGAGCTCTTAAGCCGAGTTGTATCCTCTTTAAGAGACCTAATTTCTGCCTTACAGACAGCCTCGATTCGCTGGATGTATCCCTCCATATCATCTTTAGTGGGAATGGTGTGTAGGCGCATGGATGCCTTGTAAGTCCACAATTTGGGGGATTGAGCTCCTAGGGGCCGACATCTCGGTGGGGACCATAATGTCACTTATGTGTTGGGGCACAGGTGTTGCTAAAAGGTCAGAAGCAGGACCGTGGTCTCAGGTCATTGGTGAAGGTCACCCCTTATCTGTAATGGGAGCCCTTGTTGTGGTATCCACTACACAGGAGTGGACTTTAGAGGAAGCCCTGAGCCCCTGCTGTATAGCCCCTGGACAGGAGTCTCCCGGGTTTGTGGCCTTTAGGGTGAAGGAGGTAGAATGTGGCGCCCTCCAACCCGGTACCTTAGCCGGCGAAGCTTTCCCTCCTGGGCTGCTCCTGGGAGCCCGGCGCCCTGATGCAGGTCCTGGGGCAGGTGGTGAGAAAGGAGGCGCTCCTGCGCGCTGACCTTCCACGGTGCTCACAGAGGCTGCCATTGTTGGGCGCGTAGAGCGCCAGATTGTTCCTCCTGGGGCTGCGAGAAACCTCGTGATATCTTGCTTCGCAGGCATACCAAGTGGATCCTGGTGTTTCTGGAGCTGGAGGACAGTGTTACCTGGTCCAGAGAGATGCAGGCTTGCGAATTATAGGCTGTGGAAGAGTTTTGATGCGGGAGCGTTCACCAGATGCGACCGTTCGGCGCCATGTCCAGGCCACGCCCCATTATTATTTGTTTTATTGTGAAAATACTTCATAAATGCTCAGCATCAGAATGACGTCTTCTCTTTGTGAGTTCTTTGATGTGTAACAAAACTCCATTTGCGTTTAAAACATTTCCCACAATCTAAACATGAAAACGGCTTCTCCCCTGTGTGAATTTTTCGATGTGCGCTAAGACTTGATTTCCGAGTAAAACATTTCCCACATTCTGAACATGAAAATGGCTTCTCTCCTGTGTGAATTATTTCATGGTCAACAAGATTTGATTTCTGAAAAAAACATTTCCCACACTCTACACATGAATATGGCTTATCTCCTGTATGACTTGTTTGATGGCTAGCAAGATGAGATCTTTGGTTAAAACGCTTCCCACATTCTGCACATGAGAACGGCTTCTCCCCTGTGTGAGTTCTCTGATGTGTAACGAGACTTAATTTATGTCTAAAACATTTCCCACATTCTGAGCATGAAAAAGGTGTCTCCCCAGTGTGCGTTTTTTGGTGGTCAACAAGATTTGATTTCTGAAAAAAACATTTCCCACATTCCATGCATGAAATTGGCCTCACTCCTGTGTGACTTTTCTGATGCTTAGTAAGATGTGATTTTTGATTAAAACACTTCCCACATTCTGTGCATAAATATGGCTTCTCCCCTGTGTGAATTCTCTGATGTGTATCAAGATGTATCTTCTTTTTAAAACATTTCTCACATTCTGAACATGAAAATGGCTTCTCCCCACTGTGCATTTTTTGATGGTCAACAAGATGTGATTTACGAGAAAAACATTTCCCACATTCTGAGCATGAAAATGGCTTCTCCCCGCTGTGACTTCTCTCATGTTTAATAAGTTTTGATTGACTTTTAAAATGTGCTCCACATTCTGAACATGAAAATGGCTTTTTCCTAGTTGGACTCCTCTTTTGTGAAATAAAATGTGATTTCTCCATAAAACAATTCCTGGATTTAAAACATAAGAATGGCTTTTCACCCGTATAAGATTTTTGAGATTCCTCTGTAAAAAATTCAGTAAATGTGACCTGTTGAAAAGAGTCATACTGTAGCTCTTCATTGGGAATTGCTGATATATCTGGGATACTTGAATATTTTTCATATGTTTCTTGTGAAGTACAATGTAAAGATATCACATCTCTCTTTGCCCCTCTGATACAGTCACCTGCTGAGAATAAAATAGATTTTTTTTACAATATAATCTTAGTATTATATTAATATTTCTAAATAAACATTTCCCAAAAAAAAGGTAGATTATTTAACGAACTTCTTGGAGAATTCTTTGAAAGCACAACAAATATGAGTACAGACTATAATAATTCAAAGCTTAGAATATTGAATTTTTTTTAATGTATAGAGGTTCATAGAGTTAAGAGATTTCTTGATCATCATCTGATTACTTTTTCCCTTTATTGAGACAGAGAAAAGCTAAATAATTACTAGCATTATTAAATCTTCTACATTGATCAGCTCCACATAACTCCTACTAATAATGAATTACTGACAAAACACAGAATCTTCATCTGACACTGGCCAAAGTGGGTTGCGGGTTAATGAATCTCCTATTCTTCAAGATGCAGCCTAGACCTTTGCGTCTGCAGTTTGTGGTCCCAAAAATAGTCAAGAATCTTGTGAGATACTGTGTAATGAACTCACAACAATTAACACCAGAAGATACCAGCAAGTGACTGAGAAGAACCTGTGACTTCTCTGTATTTAGTGGTCACTACTCACCTGGGCAGTTATCTGTAGGAATCTCCTCTTTACACCGCTCATCACCCCTCATATATGTCTCTGTAGTATTAATATGGGTCAGATCTTCATCCTGAAACAAAGATTGTAAAAGTCACAGACAGATGGAGAAGTCCCATCTATGATCAGCTGTAATCTGCCATCTCCACCGTTCTCATTACACAAGTATAAAACATAGAATACTGGGAGGATAAAACAAGACTGAGCACAAGACCTTCACAGCCGTCTACACATCATAGGGAGATCTCATCACACCTTCTCTCCATCTACCTGATCATCCGGAGGAACATCGGGATCTTCTTGTTTACAGTCCTGTGGGTGAAGAGGACGGGGACATCTCTCTGGTGTTGTCCTCTTACTGGATAGACCTGGAGGAGACACATACAGGGACTGAATTCATTCTTTACATACAGATAATTATAGGCCGTGTGTATTTAGTCCTGTCTATTACCTGGTGATGTGAGGGGCTGGGGATCCTCCATCATGACTATGTCCTTGTACAGATCTTTGTGTTCTTCTAAATACTCCCACTCTTCCATGGAGAAATAGACGGTGACGTCCTGACACCTTATAGGAACCTGACACATACAATGATACCATTGTCATCCCCCGATCCCTTCATAGCGTTACTGTATAATGTCCCAGCATTCCCAGCAGTGTCACCTCTCCAGTCAGCAGCTCAATCATCTTGTAGGTGAGTTGTAGGATCTTCTGGTCATTGATGTCCTCATGTATCAGGGGGTGAGGTGGAGGCCCCGTGATTGGGCTCAGGGCTCTTCCCTCAGACACAGGGTCCTGACAGCACAGATCACTAGAGCTCTTCACTACTGTGTAATCCTGGTTATGGAGAGACACATTAATAAATCTCCAGTCTCCAGACATTTCCAGAGTCCTCACCTCTCCAGTTCTGTCATCTGTTATTCTGTCCATAGATAAGAATGATGTCATGTGACATTGTCATCACAATCTCTCACCTCTCCAGTAACAAGGAAGAGGATCTCTAGGGTGAGGTGGAAGATCCTCTCCGCCATCTTGTCTCTGTCCCTCTCCATTCTTGAAGGGTCAACCAGGAAAATTCTTTAACATGAAAGATCTCCACAGAGGATCCAATATGGTAGAGACCTGAATGGGAAGAAAATGAAACATTAGATAAAAAAAAACAACATTAGAGTTAATAAGAGGAACCATATGAACAGGTTTATGTGAGAAGATGAACCACATAGTCATTGACATGCTCAAGACCTTACCAGTTGAAGAGAGAAATCAATGGCCAGAGAAACTTCCAGATCTCGTGGACATCTACAACCACATACCTGTCAGTTCGACAAACTACACACCTGCTTACTTGATGAGAGCAAGACCAGGTAAACTGCCTATTGATTTGCAGATGGGAACCATTGAACCCACAGAAGATTCTTCTGATGAAGACTGGGTCAGCCAACACCAAGAAAAGTACAAGAAAGTACAGGAGAGTGTTGAAAGGAACCTTGAAATCAGTAGGACCAAACAAGAAAAAGACTTTAACAAGCACGCCTCAGCTGAACCACTAGCTATAGGTGATGTAGTGCTGAAAAGAAAGCGAAAAACCAACAAATTGGATAACAGTTGGGAATCCATACCCTACACCGTTATGCCGTCACATTATGATAACTCTAAAACTTGTGTTATTAGCAAAGACAATGGGAATACTATTGCGACTGTCTCAAGGGATCATTTGAAGAAATGTCCGCCACAGTTAATCCCACAAGCAACCAGTTACCCTACTGTAACTAAAGATGAAGACACAAAAGAAAATCTCGTCCTTACAGAAATTGGATACTTACCAGCTGATTGGCCACAAATAGGTGAAGCATTCCTCATACCAGTTATGCATTTCTACCAACCTGTTGAAGATCAGCCAAAACCAAATCCAATTCCACAAGTCCAACAAGAAGAAGTCCAAATGCAAGAATTGCAGCCTGTTATCATGGAACCTGAGATTCCTGTAATCGGTCAGCCTGCTAGTCCCACAGTAAGAGAAGCCATTCCTAATCAACTACCTACAGAGGTCAGTCCAGTTGATAGACTCCGCACTTACTATGGTCTTACACAAAGCAGACATAGAGAAGTACCAACCTCTTCGTACACTACACAAACAGCTTTGGAAACACCCACACTACGCAGATCCACACGTAGTACATTAGGCCAACCTCCACAAAAACTTGGTGAATGGGTTTAAAATGTAGTGGAAAAATGTAACCTGTAAGTGTTGTAAATATTAACCAGTTTTCAAAACCTGTAAAAAGTAGTGTACAGAAGGGTGGAGGAACTGGGCTCTGTCCCAAGTATACTAAGTTGGGGACAGAAAGCGCCTGGTAAAGTATAGAGGGTTAGTACCGGCCTCCCAAGCAGAGACACCCGTAGGGAATGTATAAAGTTTACCATGTATCCCTGGACTTTACCTTTTTCCCTTTTCACAAACTTTGAACAATTGTCACAGGACTTGTGTGACCACTAACTTTACCTTTTTCCAGCCTGCGGCAGATGGACTAGTGCCGTACGGACTGCTTTTCACCTTTTTCACATTTTTCACTCCTTTTCAGTGATTTTTGTGTTTTCTTTAAGACTTTGTAAATTGAATGTTATAAATGCTTAGTGTTAAGTTGTAAAAAGAACCTTTTTGCTCAGCCGGGAGAACTGAGGTTAACTAAGGGGGAATGTGGCACCCTGGCACCTGTTGGGCACCACAGAAATCCTTAGAGCACAAATGGAGTAAGTAACAGCACAGCAAAACCCACAAACACAAACAACACTTAGAACACCTGGTTTCACCCCGAGCCTCTAGGGGGAGCTACACTGGTGACTTTGAGCCAGTTCCCCCTATAAATAGAGTCTTGGAGGGAGAAACTTCAGAGTGTGGTAGACGCTACAAGAGCTGCCAGCCTGTGTGAAACCTCCACCCTATGAGGAACACACTAGGCCCTGCTAGCCTGTTAGCCAGTGGAGATCCCTGCAATTGGGATAATAGGAAGAAGGAGATCACCTCTCAGGAACACAGAGTTAATCCGACTCTTTCCTTAACAACCGGTTACTGGAACCGAAGCTGTGAGAGCCACCGAGCCATCACAGAAGAACCAGCATCCTACACAGGGAGTCTAGCCCCTGTTCACCTGTCGCACCTACCAGCGAGAGCCCAGGGAAGAAGGTAGAATTATCATCGCCCTTTTACAGTGCCCTCAGTGCTGACAACCAGGTGACATCTGTTCCATTGAACAAACTGCCCGGTCCGGCTGGATTCCACATCCACCCGACCTTAGCACCAGAAGTAGAGAAAGGAAGCCTAACACTGCTTGCTGTGAAACTCCATAAGTGCCAACTTCACTATCCCGGTCCGAGTGTACCTGACTACCAACCAGTAAAGGTACCTAAAAGAGACTTTGTGTGGTTGTACATTATTCCTGGATTCAGCGCGCAGCATCCCGCAGCTGCCTCACAACATCTTGCGCAGCTCCCGGCTCCGGGGATTCCCGCTCATCCTGTGGGGAGCGTTCCATCTCGCTGTTTACCATCCCCCGGAGATCCGAACAGCGCTGGTAAAGTTACCAGAACACCCGCAGGTGGCGTCACGAAGACAAATCACCCCCCACTGTTCCGCCATTTCCCTATTGATCTGGACCACCGGGCCTACACTACCGCAGGCGCGGTTCCGTGACAGGAGGAGAAGCAACGCCCGCTACGTGTACCCCCCGGCTACGGTGAGTCATAAGCCTGCACAGTTTTGCAGGAGTTGCTAAACTTATCTGTTTAGTCTTTAGAAAGAGGTGAATAGTAACCTGGAGAGAAGGGAGCCTGTGGATTCAATGATTTTCAAATTTCCAATGGCATTTTAACACTATCTCACATAGATACCTAATGGGTAAAATAACGTCTATATGTACCCACTGAGTTGTAGTGAATGACTGCTTTCCAAATTGGTTTACTGCAGATCCTACTTTCTTAAAATGGATGGCAAGAAGAACAAACAAGTCATTTTTAGAACAAATCAAGCCAAACATGTCACATGAAGCAAGGATCACCAAGCTACGACTTGCCTACTTTTGACACATCATACGAAGAGAGCAATCACTGGAGAAGGACAATAGAAGAAAAATAAAAGTAACAAGGTGAAGAGGAAGACCAGCAACTGGAAGGATTCATACAATCAAGATAATGGTGGAGAAGACCCTGGTAGACGTATCTAGGCTGCACAAGATCTGTCTTCCTACAGAGCATATGTCCATCAAGTCACCATGGCTCAAGATCGAGTTGATGGCAGTTAAATAATAAATTGTATAGTGCAGTCTATGGAAGCTGTTCGTAAGTCACAGGCCCACCTTGAGAAACTGAGTATTTTGACATCCACCTTGCTGAAGAAGTTTTGTTGAGGAGAGCCATAGGATCAAATACTTAATTAACCTTAAGACATAAGGGCATGGGAGAAACGATCCATAGAGTGTAATATTTTACATTGCATAAGCTTAATTGTGACTTAAACATGGCTGCCATTTCCTGTTTCATCACACCATGCCATGCTGTGTAAGATGGAGCCTGGACCTATGACTACATCCTGTCTACAATAAGGAGTTCCTGGAGGAAGCTAGAAGGACTGACCAATCACAGAATGGACACATCACCTGGACATACTCGATCAAGACCACACCCCCTGATGACCTCATGGATCCGCCCATGGACTAACCCACTGACCAATCAATACATCTGAGTAGGGCTGGCCGAGCCCCTTACTGGACAAAAGCTGAGGTCTCTTATAATAAACAGACACTTGGAGCTTGGGCCTGACCAAGGAAGGGTGTACATCTGACTCTGTGTGTCTGGTGTCATACTTTTCATCACCTGGCACTTGGTATATATAAATTAGGACAGGAGCAGCAACTTGTTGTTAATATTATTATGAAATATTAACCATATCAGTTTAATGTAGATTAATGTAAAGTTCTAAACATGAGCATCAATAAAACAAGAGCAGAAAATTAATGAAAAAAGTTCCATGTGGTCTTACAAGATAATCCTCTGAGCCGAGGTGATAACTTCAACATTTAGCCCTATTAGTCCTATTTTTTGCAGGGCCCCATGGACAGGAACGGCAGAAACTTATGTGTCCGATCCGACGGATCTGATTTTAGTATCTTGGAAGCCGGAAAAAACATTCTGAGCATGCGCGGTGCACTAAATCGGATCTGAGAAACGATCTGATTTTTTATCGGATCCGTGTTTCATAGGTCCCCATGTTAATTGCCGCGGACCACGTCAGATTCGATTGTATCCGATTTGGTCCGCTGTGCCCATAATCGGAGCAGCCTCCGATTTTGGGCACAGCAAAAATCGGACAGAGTCAGATCCGTCACAAATCGGATGCCATTAAGGGCAAATCCGATCCGATCCGTTGCCCATAGGGATACATGGGGGCTAAATTGGATCCGTGGCTGTCCGTTTTACAATGGACAGCCACGGATTGCAAAAAATCGCAATATGAAAGCACCCTAAGAGCATAAAATGTTCTAGGGGGTGGTTAAGGGGGGTAAAACTAGGAGAGTTGCTTGTATAAAATGATTTGGGAGTACTTGTACTTCCACCAGCTGCTTTAAAGGCCAGCAGGATATTATCATGAACTCTTGAGACAGTGACAGATAGAGACGAAAGCTACTTTTCACTGATGGTACCTTTACACGCCGCCACAACAGGATGGATACAACCCGCTACAGGCTACAAATGTAGCTTGTAGCGCCAATATCGCCCGTAGTAGCGGCGTGTGAAGACGGGACGACACAGCCGGCTACAGATACCTCTGTATCCGTGCACTGCCCATAAACATATGGCTACATCGCCGATTGTAGCGAGCTGTATCGGCATGTAAAGACGTTACGGAAGGGAACTCGGGACAGCCTGCAATGTAGCTAAGGCGTGACCCTGGCTCCGTGTTACCACGCCCCATGTGCGATCATTGGTGGAAGCTGCTGCATGACGATTGGTAGTCGCTGCCTAGGGAGGCATATTTAAGGAGCTGACGAGTCACACTACACAATCGCTCGAGCGTGCTGTATTACTCAGCCTCCTGCGATGCCTGGCCAATCAGGATGTTATTGCTTTGTCCTATCAGCGTACGGACGGCTCGTACTCTCAATTGTGGCACGCCTATGTGCTGTCCCTGCTGCACCAGGTCCGCCCATAGTAGCTGGTTATAGCGGTGTGTAAATGAGCTACAGATGGCTACTTGCGACACCCGGCGATGTAGCTAGCTGTAGATGTAGCGTGGCGTAGCGCACCTTGTGGCGGCGTGTAAAGAGGGTGCGGTTCCCGTTGGTAACCGTTCGGCTGTGCTCGTGCACGTGAAGTTGCCGTTGGTATCCATCCTGTTGTGGCGGCGTGTAAAGGTACCATGAGTGTGTGTTACCACACGGCTAATTTGCATGTATTGCATGCAAATTAGCCAAGTGATGGGACCAGGGGTAGTGGGGCAACCAGTGGCAACTCCCAGCCAATCATCGCACAAAGCAATAATGAAAGAGGGAGTGCTCTACTGTCCGCTAACACTTCTATCATTTTTCCCCCGTGCCTATGCTCTGACATCACTACTGTGCGCCCACTGTGCTGAGATGTGCTGGCTACAGGATGCTCACACAGAGATCAGAGCAGCGGAGTAACCGAGAAGAGGTGAGTGCTTGTTTTTTTAATCAGGGAGTACTCGGTCACCTAAGAACTATGGGGTGCATTAAATGATAGGAGAGCTGCATTATAATATATGAAGGGACATGAGGGTGCATTATAATAATTGGAGGACTACAGGGCTGCATTATAATAATTGGAGGACTATAGAGGTTTATTATAATATGTGGAGGATAGGGCTGGGCGATTTTGGGAAAAATCAAAATCTCGATTTTATTTTAACCTATGGACGATTTTCGATTTAAATCTCGATTTTTTTTTCTATTTTTTTTTTTTTGCTTTTCTTTGATGAATAAAGAGAAAAAAATGAACGGAGCAGGTTCCCCAGGTATATAATCTATGAGGGGGAGGGGATATAGGACCCAGGTATAGAATATATAAGGAAGGGGAGGCGATATAGGACCCAGGTATAGAATATATGAGGCGATATAGGACACAGGTATATAATCTGTAAGGAGGGGGAGGGATATAGAACACAGGTGTATATTATAGAATATATAAGGAAGGCGAGGGGATATAGGACCCAGCAGGTATAGAATATATAAGGAGGGAGGGGATATAGGACCAGTCACCCAGGTATTATATAATCTCTAAGGAGGGGGAGAGATATAGGACCCAGGTATAGTATAGAATATATAGAGAGGAGGATGGAATATAGGACCCGGTCCCCAGGTATAGAATATATAGGGAGGAGGATGGGATATAGGATACAGATATACAATATATAGGGAGGAGGGATATAGGACACACAGGTATAGAATATATGAAGGGATATAGGACATGCGTCTGTGTCATGTGTGTTGTTCTCATTCCTGTACAGTGTTCTCATTCCTGTACAATGCCCCCCATTCATGCCCATTGTCCCCCATTCATGCCGTGTCCTCATTCCTGCACAGTGTCCCTCATTCCTGCACAGTGTCCCTCATTCCTGCAGTGTCCCTCATTCCTGCAGTGTCCCTCATTCCTGCAGTGTCCCTCATTCCTGTACAGTGCCCCCCTTTCATGTGTGCCCCCCCCATTCATGCAGTGTCCCCCATTCCTGCCCATTGTCCCCCATTCCTGCCCATTGTCCCCCATTCATGCCCATTGTCCCCCATTCCTGCAGTGTCCCCCATTCCTGCAGTGTCCCCCATTCCTGCAGTGTCCCCCATTCCTGCAGTGTCCCCCATTCCTGTACAGTGCCCCCCTTTCATGTGTGCCCCCCCCATTCATGCAGTGTCCCCCATTCCTGCCCATTGTCCCCCATTCATGCCCATTGTCCCCCATTCATGCCCATTGTCCCCCATTCCTGCAGTGTCCCCCATTCCTGCAGTGTCCCCCATTCCTGCAGTGTCCTCATTCCTGTACAGTGCCCCCCTTTCATGTGTGCCCCCCCCCCCATTCCTGCAGTGTCCTCCATTCCTGCAGTGTTCCCATTCCTGTACAGTGTCCCCCATTCCTACAGTGTTCTCTTTCCTGCATTGTCTCCCATCCTGCAGGTATGGGGGACAATGGGCAGGATGGGAGACACTGCAGGAATGGAGGACACTGCAGGAATGGGGAGGGGGACACTACAGGTAATGGGGACACTGTACAGGAATGAGAACACTGCAGGAATGAGAACACTGCATGAATGGAGGACACTGTGCAGGAATGAGAACACTGCAGGAATGGGGGACACTAAACAGGAATGGGGACACTGCAGGAATGGAGGGGAAGCACCGCCGGGGCCACACACACAGGGGAAGCACCACCGGGGCCACACACACAGGGGACGCACCACCGGGGCCACACACACAGGGGACGCACCACCGGGGCCACACACACAGGGGACTCACCGCCGGGGCCACACACACAGGGGACGCACCACCGGGGCCACACACACAGGGGACGCACCACCGGGGCCACACACACAGGGGACGCACCACCGGGGCCACACACACAGGGGACGCACCACCGGGGCCACACACACAGGGGACGCACCACCGGGGCCACACACACAGGGGACGCACCACCGGGGCCACACACACAGGGGACTCACCGCCGGGGCCACACACACAGGGGACGCACCACCGGGGCCACACACACAGGGGACTCACCGCCGGGGCCACACACACAGGGGACGCACCACCGGGGCCACACACACAGGGGACGCACCACCGGGGCCACACACACAGGGGACTCACCGCCGGGGCCACACACACAGGGGACGCACCACCGGGGCCACACACACAGGGGACTCACCGCCGGGGCCACACACACAGGGGACGCACCACCGGGGCCACACACACAGGGGACTCACCGCCGGGGCCACACACACAGGGGACGCACCACCGGGGCCACACACACAGGGGACGCACCACCGGGGCCACACACACAGGGGACGCACCACCGGGGCCACACACACAGGGGACGCACCGCCGGGGCCACACACACAGGGGACGCACCACCGGGGCCACACACACAGGGGACGCACCACCGGGGCCACACACACAGGGGACTCACCGCCAGGGCCACACACTCAGAGGACGCACCACCGGGGCCACACACACAGGGGACTCACCGCCGGGGCCACACACACAGGGGACGCACCACCGGGGCCACACACACAGGGGACGCACCACCGGGGCCACACACACAGGGGACGCACCACCGGGGCCACACACACAGGGGACTCACCGCCGGGGCCACACACACAGGGGACTCACCGCCGGGGCCACACACACAGGGGACGCACCACCGGGGCCACACACACAAGGGACGCACCACCGGGGCCACACACACAAGGGACGCACCACCGGGGCCACACACACAGGGGACTCACCGCCGGGGCCACACACACAGGGGACGCACCACCGGGGCCACACACACAGGGGACGCACCACCGGGGCCACACACACAGGGGACTCACCGCCGGGGCCACACACACAGGGGACGCACCGCCGGGGCCACACACACAGGGGACGCACACAGAGTTGCACCCACCATCTTTCCTCCTGGATCCGGCCTGTGCCCGGGGAGGCCCCGCTCCTCGGCCTGTTTTGTGGCGGTGCCCGGTCTGTCCTCCGCCGTCAGGAAGTGTCAGCCTCCGGCCCGGAGCGGCGCAGGCCGGGAAATACACGCGTTGCTACGCAACCGCTCGGGCCCGCAGACATGAGCTGGTGCCGGGTGACACAGAGCAGAGGAGCGCTGCCGGGGCCCTCACACAAGACAGCGGGAGGCCGCACCGACACCGGAGTATGGCCAGCACCTGGTGTGAGGAGGAACGTCATCCTACACTGAGGATGGCTGCACCGGAGCACCCTCATGTGCTCCAAACCGCGGTCCGGCCGCCATTTTTAATCGAATTTAACGATTTGGACTAAAACCAAATCGTGGCCACAGCAGGGGGGCGAATTAATCGAATTAATTCGATTAATCGCCCAGCCCTAGTGGAGGACTATGGGGAAGATTATAATAATTAAAGGACTATGTGGGTGCATTATAATAATTAATGGACTATGGAAGTGCATTATAATAATTGGAGGACTCCCTGGTGGCGAGTTCACCTTCAATGGAAGTCTTCAAACAGAGGCTGTTCACTCATCTACTGTAACTGAGATGATTTAGTGAATCCTGCTTTAACCAGATGACCCAGAATGTCTCTTCCATTCTTATGATTCTATGACTATGGAGTCTGCATTATAATATCTGGGGGGCTATGGGGTGCATTATAATACATGGAGAACTATGGCGGTGCATTATACTATATGGAGGACTATGGGGGTGGATTAAATAATCTGACCCTGAAATTGTCAAAGTTGCAGAATGAGCATCCGGACGTTCAAGGATGCGGCAGAAAACAGAGTTTACAGAGGGGGCGTCATCGCTCAAGCACAGTGGGCAGAGAAGGAAGAACAGAATGGGTGTGCCCAAGCACCCAAAATTGATGGAAGTGCGCTCACTTGTAGAGGGCGTGACTGCCCCATGTAATGGGTGTGACTGAGCTGTCTGCCCACTAGAGGACACAGACACACGAGGGTCTCCGTGCAAGAAAAATGTATGGGTCCTTTGCATTCTAACTGTTCTCAATAGTGCAAATTTTTTTCCTGCTTTGATGGTGGAATTGGGCCCAATTACCTCTTGGGCCCCTGTGCGGCTGCACACGTTGCACCAATGATATGTCCGCCCCTGTGTGGTGGGCGTGTCCTTAGTTTTCATTGAGTAAGGGAACACGCCTTTCTTCTACAATCCATGAACATAAAAGTTGATTATAATAGAAGTGGGGGTCTGCGAGGCACCAAAGCCCCCTTACATAATTTAATCTTCTAATGAGCTGCATAATTAAATATTTCTAAACTATGTACTGTACTTCCATATATTGTAGATAATAACTTTGATGCCACTAGCATCAAATAAGCTGAAACTATACCATCTTAATTGTTACATTAGGAAGCCCATTACAAGATTAAATTATGCAAGGGGAAGCTTCCACCCCTGCACCCCCAAACCCCTGCTTCTATTATAATCAACTTTATGTCCACGTGGATTGTAGAAGGCTTATTTCCTTAGTTTATTAAAACCGATGACATACCTACCACACAGGGGCAGTCTCCTCAGTCACCCCCACCACATCAGGGCAGTCTCATCAGTCACGCTCATGACATGGGGCAGTCACACCCTCTACAAGTGAGCTCACGCTCATCAATTTCGGCACTCGGGCACATCCATTGTGTTCCTCCTTCTCCGCCAACTCTGGCCAAAGCAATGATGGCCTCAGTGTCCTCATCACAGGAGCCACCACAGACATTTCATGGGAAATCACTTTATTCTACACTATTACACACAACAACAGGGAAATCACATTTATCACATTTTACACATTTCTATAGATATAAAACCCCAGATATTTCCATCCCCTATAAATCCCCACCCCAGAGAGAAAGCGTCATCTGTCCCCAAACCAGAGTGCCCTCCCCTGTATACATGACACATCCAGCCTTATATTACTGTACATATATGATTCAACCAGAGCTAAGAGATGGGGTACTCGGACACCGGGCTACTGTGTGGGGAGTCACGGATGGTCGGGACCCTGGTGCCGTGCCCTGGTGATCAATTAGAAAAAAATGTTGTTGTTAATGTTGGGGGTTGAAGGGGTTATTTACAGGGGGTCGTGACGCCACCTGTAGAGTCTGGTAAGATGGTACCGGCACTGCCAGCCGGCCACTGAGGTGATGGTTGAGGCAGCTAAGTGTGGTACAGCTCCCCACAGGTGGAGCTTTACCTCAGGGCAGCTATTGTGGTGAGACGGTGAGGGAGGACAGTGATGGTAATGGTGGTGCTGCAGTTCTTACCCCTCTGCTGAGCTGCTGATGATGTTGAGCCCTCCAGGCTGCGGCGGGAAGAATAAAAGAAACCAGTTCCAGTTTAACTCTGCTTTACTCGGTACGGCTGATGGCATAACAAGACACGGTACAGTTTGGTTTTTAGGGTGTTGTTGCCAACTCAGGGTTTCTCTTATGGAGTCTCTAGATGTCCTCTCTCTGTCTTTCAAGGTTTCCTACTTTCTTTCTCTGTCTTTCTATCTTTCCCACCTTTGTAGAGCTTACCTGCCAGTCCTACAGTCTGTGTCTAGAAGATAAGGTCTGTGCTTTACCGGTCCGGTCTGGGCCCAAGGACTAAAGCCCTCGTCCATGGAAATCAGCCTGTCCCTTTTAATTTCTTCTAGTGTCCTGAACCGGTTTTTAGACCTGAGGGATGAGGTACCTCTGTGGGGCTGTCAGCAACCCGGTTCTGTTGGGCCTACAGCTCGTCGGTTTTTCAGTCAGGGATGAACTCCTGGCTGCCTCGGCTTTCTGTGTCGCCAGTGCTCCCTCAACGTGACCAGCTGGCTCCTACCAGCCCTGGCCAGTTGCCTTCTGTCCTGGGTCCCCACTTAAAGATGGGGTACCCTCCACTAAGCTGGGCTGCCAGGCCTGACCACTCTGTCTGCCTTCCCAGCACCGTCTGAGGTAAAACTGTCAACTGTCACTCTACCTCTCTCCTAAGCTCCGCCCCCACCTATCTGGGATCTACCAAGTACTGGTTACCCCTACTCTAGGTGGTGTGGTCCTAAGTGAGTGTAAAAATAGACTCCATAAGATTTAAATCCTAAACTAGCAATTTACAACAATATTACATATAGATAATAAGTGTAATACCACTCTGTGGCGCATACCCGCAGGGGCGCCACATATACACATGGCAGAACTGGGGGAAGGAAGGAAGGGAGAGAGGGGACACTATCTCCGGGAATGAAGGGGTTACTGTGCTGTCCAGTAATGGGGAATGGTCACATACCTCCACCTGCAGAGCCGCACACTACATATATGGCTGCTCTGTGCTTACAGGACCTGTGATGATGTCACATGGAGGGGAGGAGTCAGGGGTCACATGATCAGCTCCTCTGGTTGTCATGTTGCTGGATGAGGTAAAGGCTATGTAAGGCTGGCTTCACACTTGCAGATGCATCTGCAGCGTTTTGCAGATGCATCTGCAAGTATCAGCATGCAGACCACGGCCGTGGTGTGAATGCTCTCATTCATTCCTATATGTGAGCCGTAAGCAGGCGTATGCCTGCTTACAGATCACGCTCTCCCGCCCGCACTATGGACGCGAGATGTTGCGTCCAAGGTGCGGGGCGGGAGAGTGTGATCTGTCAGCAGGCATACGCCTGCTTACGGCTCACATATAGGAATCAATGAGAGCATTCAGACCGCGGTGCGCCCTATTATAAACATAGGGACCGCGGTCTGCATGCTGATACTTGCAGATGCATCTGCAAAACGCTGCAGATGCATCTGCAAGTGTGAAGGCAGCCTTAGGCTGCTTTTGTGGCGCCCCTGCGTCCAGGGTGGCCACAGGGAGAAACTGCAGCCAGGCAGGAGGGTAGACAGTTTGTTTAACAAACACCTCAACACACATATCCACTGTCATGGGGGCCTAACCCAGAGTCTGGGACTCTAGGCTGACAAGGGGTAGTAGGTTAGATATGAGTGGATGGAGCGTAGTCATGGTAACGGATGAGTATATAAGCAACAGGACGCAGTTAGCCAGTAGGCCGGTGGTGCTGAGCAGAACAGATGAAGATCAAGGAGTAGGACGGAGTAGGCTGAGAGGACCAGTACCATCAGGTCCAGGGAAGATGAGAGGGCCAGCAACTAACTGACAGGAGAGCCTCCCTTATTATATAAGGAAGTTACACGGGAAGGAAAGGACCCGGTGATCCCTTGTGATACAGGGATACCTGTGGTTTGGCTGAAACCAGAGTGTCAGCTCTGAGGGGGACTGAAGATTAACCCAGTGCTCCAGAGAAACTGACGGGGGACACAGACTCCAGATCTGTATTCCCACCAGAGGATTGGGGGCACAGCAGCAACAGAGAGGACCCGGCTTACCGCCCAGAGACTTAGGGGGAAGCTGCTAATAGGGACCGAGCTGCCGCTCCGCAATTCACTTTAAGGAGGAACACTGAGAATAAGCCTGAAAGGACACGTAGAGGGACTGAGGAGTCTAGGAGAGATAACCTGGCTGCAGTGGGTTCCAGTGTATCGGAGTCAACTGAGTGAAACTGTAAAGAACTGTATTATACCGTGCCCTGTTTGACAGAAGAATAAGAACAGTAAACCCGGGTGAACCCTGCTACGTTGTCTCTGTCTGATTTAAGGTATGAAGAACTGTCAGTCCTCCATTTGACCCTGTCAGGAGCCATCTCCTCATCATTCCCTTTCCCTGCAAAGCCTACAATTTCCATCACTGACTTTAATCATCCCTGCCCCGGGGAACTCAGTTCTACCCACAGGAACTATTTCATCCGAGCTGCTATCCCATCATCCCCGGAGGTTCTGCAGCAGCGGCGGCCCCATCACTGGCCGCATATAGTGGGTGGCGTCACGACTGACAAATCCCCTGTAAATAACCCCCATTTTATTGTGCGGGCCCGGGACACGGTCCGGACCAGGACCGCCATGACATCCCCAGCAGTACCCCGGTCCGGTACCGAGTACCCCGTCCCAGTGGGCTCCACAACCTGGAACAGGATCTACCGTGCCTGGTACCGGGCATTGTGTGCCGTGATTAGTGACTGTTTTAAATCTGCCGCCATTGCTGGGCGCGCGGCAAGCTGAATTTAAACTGCGCCACAGAGACTGTAAATTTCAAAATCCGCCATTACAGAGCGCGCGACGCGCGGGAAGAAAAACCGCTCACCGCTCTGACGTCATCAGCTGGAAAGAGAGACTCCCTGTCGCGCTGCAGAATCAAAGATGGATCTGGTCCAAAAGAAAGGAAGGGTCCACCCTGGCTCCCCTTAACTCTGGGGGAGCCAGCCATCAATCTTGGGGAGGAACTTCCGTCTCAAGTTGAAATAGCCAGTAAGAATATGGCGAGAGAGGAAGTCGTCACCTCAGAAAGGCGGGACAAGAAACCGGATGTGGAACAGCCGCCATTACTGCATACCCGGACGGAAGAAAAAGACGCTGTGGAGAGTGCTGCGGCGGAAAGACCTCAACTGATCCCAGAGGGCCCACTGAACATGAGTGTGGAGGAACCCGGCCAGGGAGAGATATTGAGTGATCCTAGCGGCATGGCGGAAGGCGGTAGAGGAAATCCACAAGTCCGAGATACCCGGAGGGGTGTAATGCGGCTGCTGCCCCTGCAGATAACCCGGGCCCAAATAGAACAAAGAACCCGGATCCAGATTGACTTCTACCAGAACCAGCAATCCCTGTCTGTACAACCCAGCTGGGTTAGCACACCTGACAACAGTTCCCGGAGAACCACTAGAGTGGCCGACCCCCTAGGAGCTTTGATGGAGAGCGATTTGCAGCTGCCGAAGCCTCTGATCCCCGTGCCTGCAACTACAGAGGTGAGAGGGGAACAGCTCCGCTGTTGGTGGGAGAGGAATAAGACAGAAGAGAACTTAATGGGATTCCCTGAGGACCCTGATAATAACGCGGGCCCTGTAGAAATTATAATCAGAAATGAGTATTTAAAGAGATGTGCCCGGAAATGGGATAGAGAAGAGGCAGAGAGACTAGCCCAAAGACAAAGGATGATTGCTCACACTATAAGTGCCAAAGTTGATGCCCGGCGGGATTTGAATGTTCACCAATCCCCGCGCCATGAAGGCAAAGTTGTTAAAACAAAACCAGAACTGGGATATGCATTTGCCCGAGAACCCGGAGCAGATAGAGACATCTTTATCAATAGAGGGAATGTAGAGGCACACCTTCATGAGAAACACCCGGACAGGGAATTGCAAGTTGGAGAATGGATCTCCTACATAGTGGTGCCTGGAGAAAGAGGCCCGTACGGCATATGCGTACATAGACTGTCTCTAAATCCCCAAGTGGAAGCATTGCCTTCAACAGCTACAGAACACCCGGATTCAATTGTTCTGGAGGACAACCCTGAAGAGATCGTCACAGGTGATACTACAAAGACTATGGTAGACGTCGCAACGCAGACCAGCTATAGCCATTTGCTATCCAGTGCTCTGGAATCTCTAGAACTGTTCCCGACCCGGAGAGCACCACAAGTTCTGCCCTGGAAGAAACAGGAGTGACAACCCGGATCCTGTTACCAACAAAGATTGTAAGTGTGAATGTGACATGATCCTTATTGGCCCCATCCCATTCCTGAATGAATGTTAGCATTTTCCCCTGTTTGTCTTATATGTTATTTAGACATTGATGCCATGGACGATGATTTGGCATAAACTTTCTTTGTACATAGTTGAGCACTTAGTGTGCTCCCCTTTGGTTTTAAGACCAGAAGTATTGCACTTTTGAGACTGTGCATAGAACTTGGACTGAACTGCTGAGTGCCTTTTGAAGTTTTGCACTTTTGACTTTTTGAAGTTTTTGCACTTTTTGAAGCTTTTGCACTTTTAAAGCACTTGTGCCATGTTTTGCACTTTTTAAGATTTTTGGCACCTTTTTAAGACTTTTTACATTTTTAGAGAGTAATATATATGTTATTTATTTTAATGCAACGTTTAAAGAACCCGTACCTCCGTAATAGGATGACAAATATGCTTAATGTTTAATGTTTTGCAAGATAAAAATGTTTTTCAGGGGGATCCATGCCGGACGGTGTGAGAACACGCCGGTTTAACTCCGGGGGAGTGTGGCGCCCCTGCGTCCAGGGTGGCCGCAGGGAGAAACTGCAGCCAGACAGGTGGGTAGACAGTTTGTTTAATAAACACCTCAACACACATATCCACTGTCATGGGGACCAAACCCGGAGTCTGGGACTCTAGGCAGACAAGGGGTAGTAGGTTAAATATGAGTGGATAGAGCGTAGTCATGGTAACGGATGAGTATATAAGGAGCAACTGGAAGCGGTTAGCCAGTAGGCAAGTGCTGAGTGGAACAGATGAAGGAGTAGGCAGGTGCCGAGCAGCAAAGACAAGACCAGTATCATCAGGTCCAGGGAAGTGGTGAGGGCCAGCAACTAACTGACAGGAGAGCTTCCCTTATTATATTAGGAAGTTACACGGAAGGAAAGGACCCGGTGATCTCTTGAGAGATAGGGATATGTCAGGCCCCACGGGACGGGGGTACTCGGTACCGGACCGGATGGTGCCGGGGAAGTCACGGGTGGCTTGGTCCGGACCGTGTCCCTGGCTCGGCAAATAAAAGGGGATTATTTACAGGGGAAATATCACTCGTGACGCCACCCACTTTGTGCGGCCAGTGATGGGGCCGCCGCTGCTGCAGAACTTCCGGGGGTGATGGAGTGGCAGCGGAGATGGTGCAGTTCCAGTGGGAAGAACTATATCCCCCGGGGCAGTAAGGGTTAAGGGTTGTGGAATGTCCAGGACACTTACTGTGCAGGCTGCAGGGATCTCTCCTCCTGGCTGGTGCTGACAGGCTGTGTCCTGTAAGGAGAGAATCACTTTCGTGCAGAAACACAAGGGAAGCAGTTCCAGGGTTCTCCAAAGCTTTACTCCAAGGTCTTTCAGTTACTTTACAAGTCATTTACAGTTCTTACAAGTTACAGTACACGGGCACATTCTCCCTCTCCGGGTTCCCTTTGCTCTGCAGCCAGGCCTCTCTCTGTGACCCCTCACACAGTCTTTAGTGTCCTTTCCGGGCTGTTTACGGTCTTCGTCTGTACGGGTGGTGTGTGGTGCGCTGGACAGTATGGCGGTGACTCGGGCTTCTGTGAGTCCTAGTGTGTCACTTAGCTGCCTGTCCTTTAGGGTAGGGATCTCAATCTGAAACTCAGATCCCTCGTCGTGTTGTCTGGGGATGCCGGGTGAACTACGGTCCCCTCTAGAGCCGACACTCTACTCAGCCCAGCCTCCAGCAGTCCTCCAGCACGAGGCTCTGCCAGGCTCTCTCCTTTCTGTTCCTTTCAGTATACTAGGAGGGCTACTCTGCCTGCAGTCAGTGGCTTTGGCTGCTGTCTAGGGCACGGGTTCCACTGTCCCTCTCTGTCCGGTCACACTCCTGGTGGCTTTCTCTCCCCTCTGGCTCACACTGGCTCAGTACGGATTCTGCGCTCCTAGGCCTTGCACTCACAGGACGTGTGCGTGTCTTTCTGTCTTTGCAGCTCGGCACCCTGGGCCTACTAACTTCCTTTTCTCCTCCCCCTTCCTATATACTCTCAAGTCACCTGACTTCTAGTGTGCCCAACCCACTCCTCTGATCCACCACCCCTCAATCTCATAGAGTATCTAATCTCAGGGCTGGATGTTAACTCCTTCTACACGTGGGTTGTGTGGGCTGTGAGGGTCTTGGTGTGCAACAATGTCCTACCTGCCTGGCTGCAGTTCCCTTTTGTGGCCTCCTCCGCAGTTGTGCAGGGTTGCACAACCACCTCTGGTGAGTGGCTACACAGCCCTGGGCCTAAATCCACTTCAAAAACTTTCTTCACATGCGCTCCCACCCCCTCCCCCTTTTTGTCTTATTATATTAGGAATTTACATGGAAGGAAAGGACCCGGTGATCTCTTGAGAGATAGGGATACCTGTGGTTTGGCTGAAACTAGAGTGTCAGCTCTGAGGGGGGCTGAAGATTTACCCGGTGCCCCAGACAACCTGACGGGGAATACAGACTCCAGATCTATATTCCCACCAGAGGATTGGGAGCACAGCAGCAACAGAGAGGACCCGGCTTACCGCCCAGAGATTTAGGGGGAAGCTGTTAATAGGGACCGAGCTGCCGCTCCGCAATCCACTTTAAGGAGGAATACTGAGAAATAGCCTGAAAGGACACGTAGAGGGACTGAGGAGTCTAGGGAAGATAACCTGGCTGCAGTGGGTTCAGTATACCGGATTCAATATAGCAAAGCTGTAAAGAACTGTATTATACCGTGCCCTGTTTGACAGAAGAATAAGAACAGTAAACCCTGGTGAACCCTGCTACGTTGTCTGTGTCTGATTTAAGGTATGAAGAACTGTCAGTCCTTCATTTGACACTGTCAGAAGCCATCTCCTCATCATCCCCTTTCCCTGAAAAGCCTACAATTTCCATCACTGACTTTAATCATCCCTGCCCGGGGAACTAAGTTCTACCCACAGGAACTATTTCATCCGAGCTGCTACCCCATCATCCCCGGAGGTTCTGCAGCAGCGGCGGCCCCATCACTGGCCGCATATAGTGGGTGGCGTCACAACTGACAAATCCCCTGTAAATAACCCCCATTTTATTGTGCGGGCCCGCCTCGGGATAAGAGATAGAAAGTTCTCCTTGTAGTGTGGGTCTAAAAGTGTCACCAACCAATAATGAGGGTCACCCAAGATTTTGATAACACGAGGGTCACAGGAAAGGCAGCATAACATAAAGTCAGCCATGCGTGCCAGACTGGTAACAGCCAAGACTTTTATGTTCTCTCCAAGAGGACGACTGACCATGCTCTCCTCCTCCTCCACTTCCTCCTCCCTGTCCTCTGGCCATCCATGCTGAACAGACGTTATGACAGTTGAGCAGGTAGTACCATCTATAGCGCATGAAACTAGCTCCTGTTCTTCTTCCTCCTCCTCCTCCTCATTGTCACCCAATCGACATTGCGATGAGATGAGGCTGGGCTGTGTGTAATCACCCTGTATGGTTCCTTGGCCTTGCTCCATCTCATAATGCTCCGCCTGCAATGCATCGTATTTGATTTTGAGCAGAGAACATTTCAGAAGACAGAGAAGCGGGATGGTGATGCTAATGACGGCATCATCGCCGCTCACCAACTTTGAGGACCAAGATGGAGTCCTCAAAGTTTAGGACATCCATGTCCACTCCTGAGGTCTTATGTGTGGAGTCTGAACCGAATACCGAAGGCCTTGTTGATGCTGGTAGTCAACAACTGCCCTCTTCTGCTCACAAATCCTGCCCAACATCTGCAGTGTCGAATTCCAATGCGTGGGGACATCACACACCAATCTGTTAGCCGGAAGCTACAAACGCTGCTGAAACTTTGCAAGGGCAGCTAAAACAGTAGGTGACTTTCTAAAATGGGCACACAGGCGGCGTACTTTGATGAGCAGATCAGACTGCTCCGGGTAGGATTTAAAAAACCATTGAACCACGAGGTTGAGCACATGGACCTCACATGGTACATGTGTGAGCTAGCCTCGACTCAGAACTGCCCCCAGGTTCCGGCCATTGTCACACATGACCATGCCTGGCTGTAGGTTTAGCGGTGTGAGCAACAGATCTGTCTGCTCTTTTAGAGCTGTCCACATCTCTTCAGCATTGTGGGGTTTGTCACCTACGCACATTAGCTTCAGCACAGCCTGTTGCCGCTTGGCCGAGATAGTGTTGCAGTGCTTCCAGCTTGTTATTGTTGTGGAGGGTGTAGAGGAGGAGGACGAAGGCTGAGGAGGATGACATGCAGGAGCTGTAGACTGTGGGGGCAATCCTAACTGAGTTACGGCCCGTAATCCTTAGCGTCGGGAGGACGTGTTCCATCCCAAGGTCCGACTGGGTCCCAGCTTCTACTATATTAACCCAGTGTGTCATCAACGAGATGTACCGCCCCTAGCCACAAGCACTTGTCCACGTGTCTGTGGTTAGGCGGACTTTCACATAAACTGCGTTGGTAAGGCCACGGTTAATGGTTTGGGACATGTGCTTGTGTAATGCGGGGACGGTACACCGGGAGAAATAGTGGCGGCTGGGGACTGAGTAACAAGGGACGGCTGCCGCCATCAGGTTGCGGAATGCTTCCGTCTCCACTAGCCTAAATGGCAACATATCTTGCACAAACTGTCGCAAAATGTGCGAATTGAGTATTGTGGCCTGTGGTTGGTTGGCTGCAAATTTGAGCTTGCGTTCCAAGGACTGGGATATGGATAACTGAATGCTGCGCTGCGACACGGATGTGGTTCCTGATGGTGGTATGTCTAACTGTGCAACGACAGATGCAGGACAGGAGGCATCTTCACATGCACTATAGACAGGGGATTGGCATGCATGCACAACAGTGGAAGAAGCAGTGGTGTCACCCGCAGACACTGCTCCTGGACCCTGGGGTTCAGCCCACAAAGTTGGGTGCTTTGATGCCATGTGCCTGATCATGCTTGTGGTGGTCAGGCTGGTAGTTTTGGTACCCCTGCTGATGCTGGCATGGCAGGTGGTGCAAATAGCCTTTTTGGGATTATCAGAAGACTCCTTAAAATACAGCCAGACTCAGGAAGACCTAAAGGTACCGTCACACGCCGCCATATGGCTTCCATATCGCCAGCGATTTGACGTGAGCACACATGTTTCGGGCACTATTTTCAGAACGCTGTGGAGCTGTCACACGTAGCTATCTAGCATGCAATCTTCGGCGATCCTGCGTTCCGGAAATCGCCTGCAGGAGACCGGAAGCGATCTTCCCTTCACACATTGCCGTGTCACACGCCACAATTGTAGAAGCGATGTGGGCATACTGATTCGATAGGGGCATGCTAGAGTGTGTTTCACCGCGCCCCTATCACTGCGATTGGTGGACGGAACTGCACTCCCATTGGTCAGCCTTGCGTGAACGCACGGGTCATCAAATAAGGCGCCTTCGACACAGCCAGACAATCGGAACGCAGTATCACCCACCAATCGCCGCAGATGCAGCGTGAAAAATACACCATCCAAGCACGCCTACAGGATTGATTTCAGGATTGCTATGTACGTCGCTATCACCCTGTGGCACGCCAGGATGCGCTGATATCGCCTGGTGGATATTGCCTGATTTCACTGCAGTGCAGGGCAATCAGGCGACGCTCCACTGGCGATTTTTCGCCGTAGAATCGCCCAGTCACACGCCACTATACACAGGTGATGTGGTTACCACATCGCCGAATTTGGAAATTGCCAGTGTTCTCACCGGCGATATGGAGGCGTGTGACGGTAACTTAAAGGCCACGTTACACGTGGCGACATCGCCGCCGATTACATAGGCGACGTAGGGGTGTGGCCTATCGGCGGCAACATCATGTAAAGGGGCGATGTCGGCGCCGCCAGGAGGTCGCCTGGTTTCAGAGCAGTGTTCTCTGATAGCAGTGCTCTGAAACCAGGCAACCAATCTGGGGCCTTGTGCACATATCACCCCATGTAACCGGCCGCCGGCGAGCTGACAGCGATGGGAGCCATAGGCTCCCATTGTCCTGCATCGCCGCTGGGGTTTTGAGACACCCCAGCGGCGATGCTGCCTGTCAGATCGCCGGCACGGCGCTGTAGGTGTCGCCCCATGTAAATGGAGGACGGCGATGCTGGCAGGGTGGCAAAAACGTGCGCACACCCCCCAGTCGCCGCCGACATACACAGCGCCGTCGCCTCGCGTGACGATACCTTTAGAGTTTAATTGGCAACTGACTCGTGTTGGTGTAACGGGGAACAGTTGCCCGCCTTCTGACTGCGGCCACCACACTGCTTCTTCCTGCCTGTTGTGGTGCTATACTAGATTTGCTCCCTCTTCAGACAAAATCATAAGCCTTTGTAGTGTCTGCACATTATAGTGCCCGTACATTGTAGTGCCCGTACATTGTACCCAGCTTGTGTTTCTGAAGACAGACACCTGGCAAAAAAGTGGGCTCTCCTCACTACATTAGGGCCAAACATGTGGACACTGCATGTGGTTTAGGCACACTGGTGCTCAGAAGGGCAGAGCTGCTTTACATTTTGGAGCTGAGATTTAGCTGGATTTCTTTTGGGGGGAGCCATGGCACTTTTCCTAGCCTTCATGCTACCAGTACCAGTATTGTGGAAAGCTATTATATTTCAGTTAAGACATGACGGCCCTGAGTGGGCACTTGTTTTTCCGAGTTAAGTCGATGCTTTTATTGGTAGCATTTTGGGGAACGGAATATTTTGGATCACTTTTAAAGGGAACCTGTCACCAGGTTTTTGCCATCCCATCTGAGAGCAGCATTATGTAGAAATAGAGACCCTGATTCCAGCGATGTGTCACTTACTGAGCTGCTTGCTGTCATTTTGATAAAATGAGTGTTTTCTATGTTGCAGAATTAGCAGTCTGTGAATATGCCAGACTACCTGGCTGCAGGCCATGTAAACTGCTAATGATAATCTCCAGATGATTAAACAGTGATTTTATCAAAACTACACTGAGCAGCCCAGTAAGTGACACATCGCTGGAATCAGGATCTCGGGTCCTATATTATGCTATTCTCAGATTAGGTTGCAAAAACCTGGTGACAGGTTCCCTTTATGGCTCAATTCACATTTATACTGTGATCTATGCTGAGCACTTATGACGCGCACCCAGGGCTCGGGTACTCAGCTCTCGGGCAGTCTCGGGGTCTGGGATGTCACAGGTGGCTTGCCCGAGGCCGTGGCCCTGGTGGTCAATTAAATAAGGGGGGTAATATTTACAGGGATTATGTACAGTTTTTGTCGTGACGCCCCCTGCAGTGTCTGGTGATGCTCACCAGTGCCGCCACAGCCCTCCCGTGGTCGATGGTATTGCGGCTTAGATGGATTAGTCCCCCGCAGGTGGGACTGGACAGCTGGGACAGGGATGCTGTAAGAAAACAGTTTATATGGGAAAAGATGCAGCAGAGTCGGGACTTCACTTCACCGGGTACTTTACTGAAACTTCTCCAAAGTCATACAGTTCAGCAGTGCAGTAGATGGTATAATGGCAAATGCTATGGATGCTGCAAATGGAATTTCTGGCCGTTAGATGGATCCCTCCTTATGTACCTCTCTTGTTCCTTTCTTTCCTTGCCTCCCAGTTGCGGTGAAGTCTGACTCTTAAAGATTATCTGATCTCCTGCTGCTTTTCCTAGTCTCCTCTCCCTTGTACCCGTCGGGTGAATCCTTTACTGTCCTTCGCAGGATCCAACTGCAGAACTGATTCCCCTCTTGTGGGCTCTTTGGGAGTCGGGGCCGTATCTACAATATCCCCGTTCGTCGGATTCTCTATGAGCCGTATAGGAACTCACAGTTGCAGACTCCGGTACCCGGTTTCTTTCTTTTGGTTCCTTTTCTTTCTTCTGTTACTCAATCCCCTTCTTAGAGTGAACTCGCGACTTAGTTAACTTCCCTCTCTTTCTTTCTCTGGGATCTTTGCTGTCTTGGGCCCCTCAGCCGAGGAGACCCTCCTTGCTCCCTCCAGGCCGGCTGCCTGGCTCTCTGTCTCACTTCTCTAACTGCTCACTAGTTCCCCCTAGAGGTCACTATATCTCCTCCTGGGTTCCCACCCACCTACTATTCTAGTGTGTGGGTTTTAGCTCTAGGGTTCCACCTAGTGACCATAGTTCCAAATGCAGTGGGGTGACTACACCGCTTTTCTGGGTGTAGTACCCCTTTTGTGGCACCTACATGGTGGGGCGGCCCACATTTATACTGTGATCTATGCTGAGCACTTACATCAGGGTTTATGTGTAAAGCTCTGATTCAGATTACACCATTCACTATGAGGCAGCAAAACATTTTGGACTCCATCTGGTGTTTGTTCAGCAGTGTTTCTCTATGCCTAAAAAGACGGACATTACTAGATCATAGGCCAGACTGAGTCCAAAGAGGTAATCTTCCGTAGGGGATTTCGAGTGAATCACATATTTCATAGACATACAGGGTGGGCCATTTATATGGATGCACCTAAATAAAATGGGAATGGTTGGTGATATCAACTTCCTGTTTGCGGCACATTAGTATATGGGAGGAGGGTAACGTTTTCCAGATGGGTGATGACCATGGCGGCCATTTTGAAGTCGGCCATTTTGGATCCAACTTTATTTTTTTCAATGGGAAGAGGGTCATGTGACACATCAAACATATTGAGAATTTCATAAGAAAAACAATGGTGCGCTTGGCTTTAATGAAACTTTATTCTTCCATGAGTTATTTACAAGTTTATGACACTTATAAAATGTGTTCAAAGTGCTGCCCATTGTGTTGGATTGTCAATGCAACCCTCTTTTCCCACTCCTGACACACTGATAGCAACACCGCAGAAGACATGCAGCACATGCTTCCAGTATTTGTTGGTTCAGATGCTGCACATCTCGTATCTTCACAGCATAGACAATTGCCTTCAGATGAAAGATGAGGCAAACTTTGTTGTGAATGGTGAAATTAACAAACAAAACCAGCGCTATTGGTCTGACACTTAAGGTACCGTTCATTTGGCACGACGTTGGAATGATGTCGGCAACGATCTCGTGGGCACGTTGTCGTTTTCGACATCATTTTGACATCGTTGGTGAGATGTCACACGTCTAGATATCGTGGACGACTCACCAACGATGTTGTGATCAGGTATTATTCACACAACCCAGTGAACGATCCCTGCTCATTGCTGTGAATGGGAGAAGTCGTAAACGACATCATTATCGCGTTGTCAAACACAACAATATACCAGGTTGGCTGATCGTTGATCGTGTGATTTGGGAACATGTTCTCAAACCTGCGATCAGTGATCCAACGATTTATCGTTACAACTTTGCAGAGTCACACGCAACGAGGTAGTAACAATGTCGCTGGAACGACTCCAAACCTGTGACATATCAGTGACATCGTTAACGATGTCGTGCAGTGTAGCGTTGCCTTAACCCACAGTGGATAGATCCCTCCAAGGCTGCTGGAACACAAACATTAATGGTATGGTGTGGTATATGGGGTACAAAGATAGTGGGGCCATTCTTCATCAATGGAAACCTCAATGCCACTGGATAGCTGAATCTGTAGCATGTAGCAATGTTTGGGTTCCAACAGCCATGGAGGGATCTATCCAGTGTGGGTTAGGGTACCTTTACACGTTGCAACATTGCATGCAATTTCACTTGCAACTTACTGGTTGCAGTGAAATCATGGGCACATTGCTCCATTTTGTGGCTGTGTACAAATGTAACAATGTGTCCATGATTTCACTGCAACCAGAGATCTGTTCAGATGTTGGTCACAGATATCTGTGTGTGTAAAGTGGCCTTAAATGCTTTTTGCAACTTTTTTGTTCTTTATTTGTATTGTTTTTAATATTTTCTCTATATGACTGCAGACTTGGGAATCCTCACACTGGATGCACTGTGAGGATTCACCGGTGTCAGAGCCAGGAACTATGGACATGTGGCTGCGAGTATGTGATATACATATACATTGTACATACATGGGTCCGCTACTAGTATGTCACCTCATACACACGCGGCTCCACTCCGTACACCTCGTACACCCTCGGCTCCGCTCCGTCCACATACGGCTCCGCTCCGTACACCTTATACACACTCGGCTCCGCTCCGTACACCTCGTACACACGCGGCTCTGCTCCGTACACCTTATACACACTCGGCTCCGCTCCGTACACCTTATACACACTCGGCTCCGCTCCGTACACCTCGTACACACGCGGCTCTGCTCCATACACCTTATACACACGCGGCTCTGCTCCGTACACCTCATACACATGGCTCCGCTCTGTACACCTTGTACACACACAGCTCTGCTCCGTACACCTTGTACACACACAGCTCTGCTCTGTACACCTCATACACACACACGGCTCTGCTCCGTACACCTCGTACACACACGGCTCTGCTCCGTACACCTCGTACACACACGGCTCTGCTCCGTACACCTCGTACACACACGGCTCTGCTCCGTACACCTCGTACACACACGGCTCTGCTCCGTACACCTCGTACACACACGGCTCTGCTCCGTACACCTCATACACACACACGGCTCTGCTCCGTACACCTCGTACACACACGGCTCTGCTCCATACACCTCGTACATACACGGCTCCGCTCTGTACACCTCGTACACACACGGCTCTGCTCCGTACACCTCGTACACACATGGCTCTGCTCCGTACACCTCGTACACACACGGCTCTGCTCCGTACACCTCGTACACACACGGCTCTGCTCCGTACACCTCGTACACACACGGCTCTGCTCCGTACACCTCGTACACACACGGCTCTGCTCCGTACACCTCATACACACACACGGCTCTGCTCCGTACACCTCGTACACACACGGCTCTGCTCCATACACCTCGTACATACACGGCTCCGCTCTGTACACCTCGTACACACACGGCTCTGCTCCGTACACCTCGTACACACACGGCTCTGCTCCGTACACCTCGTACACACACGGCTCCGCTCTGTACACCTCGTACACACACGGCTCTGCTCTGTACACCTCGTACACACACGGCTCCGCTCCGTACACCTCGTACACACGCGGCTCTGCTCCGTACACCTCGTACACACACAGGTCCGCTCCTTACACCTCGTACACACGCGGCTCTGCTCCGTACACCTCGTACACACACGGCTCTGCTCCGTACACCTCGTACACACACGGCTCTGCTCCGTACACCTCGTACACACAGGGCTCTGCTCTGTACACCTCGTACACACACGGCTCTGCTCCGTACACCTCGTACACACACGGCTCTGCTCCGTACACCTCATACACACACGGCTCCGTTCCGTACACCTCGTACACACATGGCTCCGCTCCGTACACCTCATACACACGCGGCTCTGCTCCGTACACCTCGTACACACGCGGCTCTGCTCCGTACACCTCGTACACACACGGTTCTGCTCCGTACACCTCGTACACACGGCTCCGCTCCTTACACCTCGTACACACGGCTCCGCTCCTTACACCTCGTACACACACGGCTCTGCTCCGTACACCTCGTACACACACGGCTCTGCTCCGTACACCTCGTACACACACGGCTCTGCTCCGTACACCTCGTACACACACGGCTTTGCTCCGTACAACTCATACACACATGGCTCCGTTCCGTACACCTCGTACACACATGGCTCCGCTCCGTACACCTCATACACACGCGGCTCTGCTCCGTACACCTCGTACACACACGGTTCTGCTCCGTACACCTCGTACACACACGGCTCCGCTCCTTACACCTCGTACACACATGGCTCCGTTCCGTACACCTCGTACACACATGGCTCCGCTCCGTACACCTCATACACACGCGGCTCCGCTCTGTACACCTCGTACACACGCGGCTCCGCTCCTTACACCTCGTACACACACGGCTCCGCTCTGTACACCTCGTACACACGCGGCACTGTTTCACACCTTGGGCACATATGGCTCTGCTCCATCCACACTGTAAATCCCTCCTGACCCCACACATAACCTTCACCTCATCCAGCACCATGACAACCAGAGGAGCTGATCATGTGACCCCTGACTCCTCCCCTCCATGTGACATCATCACAGGTCCTGTAAGCACAGAGCAGCCATATATGTAGCGTGCGGGCGAAGGTGGAGGTATGTTGGAACTCCCTATTACTGGTTACAGGTCGGTGCAAAATTTGTACCCCACCACATGTTGATCAGATATATGGGCTTTGTAGCTTTCTAAATCCTATAAAGGCATGTTTTGTTCCCCTTTATTATACAATAATATCTTACATCTAGGTATATATGTCCTCATCATAGGCCTATCCCCTATCCCGGTATATATGTTCCCCGTCCTGGTATATACAGTGGAGAAAATAAGTATTTAATACACTGCCAATTTAGCACGTTTTCCTGTCTACAAAGATTGGAGATGTCTGTCATTTTTATCATACACTTCACCTGTCAGAGACAGAATCTAAAAAACAAATCCAGAAAATCACATTGTATGATTTTACATATTAAATTAGCATTTTATTGCATGAAATAAGACTTGTCACGTGTGTAGCGGATGAGGGAAGGAAGCAGGATAGTATAATGGGCAACTGGGAAGCTAGTCTGGCCCTGGACTTGGGGGCCCTGACTAGCCCTGTTCGAAGGTACCCCAGATGGCGAGGAGGCTCGGGCCACCACCCTTTCCCTTAACTCCTCAAACAGCCCTTTACTACTTCCTCTCACCTCCCACCACGTACAATGGAAAACAGCTACTTCCAAGGCTTAAGTGAAAGGCTTCAGCAGAGCCAGCTTCAGCTTGTTTGGTCAAAGACAGAGAAACTATCAGCAATACCCTCTAGAGCAGGGGTCTCAAACTCGGCTGGGTTGGTGGGCCGCACATAGGAAAACATTTATAGCAGGGGGCCGCATCCCTTGTAGGACTAAGTGATGTTTTTAGTAATACCAGAATTTTTTGCTCAATGTAGTAAAGTACAAATCCTTATCCCCTTCTTGTAGTAATGTCCCCATCCTGTAGTAATGTCCTTTTCTACTGATGTCCCCCATCCTGATCCCCCTTTTCGAGTAATGTCCCCCATCCTAATCCCCCTTTCTAGTGATGTCCCCCATCCTGATCCCTTTTTCTAGTGATGTCCCCCATCCTGATCCCTTTTTCTAGTGATACCCCCCATCCTGATCCCCTTTTCTAGTGATGTCCCCCATCCTGATCCCCTTTTCTAGTGATGTCCCCCATCCTGATCGCCTTTTCTAGTGATGTCCCCCATCGTGATCCCCTATTCTTGTGATGTCCCCCATCCTGCTCCCTTTTTCTAGTGATGACCCCCCATCCTGATCCCCTTTTCTAGTGATGTCCCCCATCCTGATTCCCTTTTCTAGTGATGTCCCCCATCTTGATCCCCTTTTCTAGTGATGTCCCCCATCCTGATCCCCTTTTCTAGCGATGTCCCAGATCCTGGACCCCTTTTGTAGTGAGGTCCCGCACCCTGGTCCCCTTTTGTACTGATGTCCCCCATCCTGATCTACTTTTATAGTGATGCCCCCCATCCTGTTTTACCTTCTTTTTACACACGCACATGCACATTCATTCACACTCAAACACAAACACACATACACCTCACACACTATTTCTTATACACACATCGGCCATGTTCACACACATGCGTTTTTTTTGCCCATCCCTGCGTTTTTTGGGCTGTTAAAAAAAACGCAGGTGCGTTAACGCAGGGTACATTTGAGTGTACATGCGTTTTTCAGCCCCACTTGCGTTTTTTTCCCCCAGTCCAAAAAACGCTGCATGCAGCGTTTTTGGGTGCTGTAAAAAAACGCATGTGCGTTTTCCCCAAAAACGCATGCGTTTTTTTAACATGAGCCCCTATGGGAAACGCATGCGTTAACGCAGGTGCCTATATGTGCCCTGCGTTAACGCATGCATTTCCCATAGGGGCCCATGTTAAAAAAACGCATGCGTTTTTGGGAAAACGCACATGCGTTTCTATAACATGGGGCCCTATGGGAAATGCATGCGTTTTTAAAAGGCACATCTATGCACCCTGCGTTAACGCTTGCGTTTTTGCCTGCGTTTTTGAGGAAAGTCCAAAAAGGCTAAATTTCCTTTCAGACACACAAGAGAACATTTTTTAGCACTCCTAAAAAAACGCATGTGGTTTTAGGAGTGCTAAAAAAAACGCAAATTGTGTGTGAACAATGCTATCCTCACTCACATACTCACACACTCACACACTCTCACAGTTTTCTCACTTTAATGATGCATCGCTACAGTGCAGGGGGCCGCCGCGGTCCCCGCCGTGCTGACTTTTGGCCTCTGCTGTGCTATGACTTCCTCCAGCCGCCGCTCAGACAAGCTCTGTTGCTTAGCAAGATCAATGCAATCTGCCAGCCAGAGGCCCACATATGACGTCATATTTAGCCATCAGCTGCGGGCCTCTCATTGGCTGGCAGCTTGCATTGATCATGCTGAGTGGCAGAGCTTGTTAGTGCCGCGGACGGAAGTCATCACACAGTGGGGACTGCAGCGGCCCCCTGCACTGGGGCGATGCATCATTAAGTTGTCCAAGGTGCCGCGGGCCGCATAGTGAAGCCCCAGGGGCCGCATGCGGCCCTCGGGCCGCATGTTTGAGACCCCTGCTCTAGAGGAAGGGGAGGCTATTTAAAGGCCAGGGCGTTATCACCTGTTAAACCTATACCTCCACCTGCAGAGCCACCTACCACACAATCAGCAAATGCAGCTTCAATATCAACCCTGGCTGAGTCAAAGGAAAAAAACTCTGGTTTAAACAAAAACAGAACAATTCACGTAGACTGAGGAGCAGTCAACACGTAACAAGAATTCGATACAATAGAAAAATGGAACTTAATATTTGGTACACAAACCTTTGAAATTACAGAGGTCAGACGTTTCCTGTAATTCTTGAACAAATTTGCACACACTGCAGCAGTGATTTTGACCCACTCCTTACAGAGTATACAGATCTTATCCAGATCTTTCAGGCTTCATGGCTCTTGCTGTGTATGAAGACAAGTACTTCACTGTATGGCATGGGTTAATTTTCTTAATTGGCCAGACCTATTGACGTTTTGCTTGTTACAGTATCTCGTTTGCCAAGTCATTGTTTCTGCCAGACTCTTTTGAGTCTGCCAGTGTCCAAGATTGTGTATTGCAAATTCAATGTAAATTACCCGACCCCCTCATCCCCTCTGTCAGAGACTCATGACTCATAGGGATATTATGTATGCGGCTCAAAATCCAGCCAATAAGAAAAAAATCATATTCCATCATTCCTGAAGTCCTCAATTCCCTGATTGAGGGCTCAGGGTATATAAAGGGTGTCTGTTCATTAATCAGGAGTTGATATGTTAGATGGCTTCAATCTAGGGTCTGTGGATTTGGTTGGAAGGCCATAACCAGGGGTGAACCTAGCCTCTCTGCTGCCTGAGACGAACTACAAAATGGCGCCCCCGCCCAACTCGAGGATGTCAGCGCCATCACACGCACATAGAAGAACCACACATAAGAATCCAGAACAAGGGTCATTAATGGCAATGGCGGCTTGGCACAAGCTACAGACACACAATGATGGCGGCAGAGCGGTGCTCCTGTAGCTGACATCCTTATAGCACAGGGGGCAGCACTGGTTGACAATCTATTATCTCTGGCACATGCCTACAAAACTCTGGGCAGCTCCAATGTAGCGCTGCCTGGCACTGACTAGTCAGACATGTCCATCATACTGCACCGTCAACACACCACAGGTAACGATCTGCAGTCTAAGCATCAACAAGCCGCCACTGCACTAAGCTGGTAAAATTTCCGTACAGACCATGCCTATTCTCTGAATACTTAGCCAATCACAAGTGCTGCACATGGGGCTGTCCAGAGTTAACAGCAGGTGCCGAACAAGTGGGTTAAGGAAGGGATGTGGGAGCGGGAAGGTGGACGAGCAGCACCGACCAACCGCCGCTCGGGAAAACATGGCTGGATGCCTGTATGTACCGAGGGCGGCACTGGTCATGGTGTGTAAGGTATGGCCAATCTGTCCTGCAGCAGAGGGACAATGCATCCTGCACCAGGGGCATACATAAAAATCATGGGGCCCCATAGCAGAGGTTCCCCCCCAAAAAAAAAAAAGAACAGAATATTTGTCTGGGTCACATATGTAAAAATTTCACAACTCTGCAGCCCTTACAAAGTAATTTTTCTCTTATTGAAGCCCCTTGGTTCCTCTTTCATTACCCCCATAAAGTATAATACCAACAAAAGTACCCCACAAACACTGTAGGATTCCCTCCCCCCCCCCCCCCCCACACACAGCGAATTCCTCTACAGGACCCCATGGTATAATGCCCCTCCCCCCAAAGTCCTTCATATATTATAATGCTTCCCTATAGCCCCCTATATGTTATAATGCACCATTCATAGCCCTCCGTATAGTATAATGAACTCCATAGACCTTCATACACCATAAAGCACTGCCAATATACATGACAGCACCCCCACATACATGACAACACCCCCATATACATGACAGCACCCCATAATCCTCCTATATTATAATGCAGATTGTCACTGTTTAAAATAATGAAAGGATACTCTTCATCTCCTCTCTCCTTGCAACCCCTTGCACCTTCTCTCTCCTCGCACCCCCCTCTATTCGCAGCTCCCTTCACATCCTGTCTCCTCACACCCCCCTCCATTCGCAGCTCCTCTCTCTTCACAGCTCCCCTCTCCTCGCACCTCCTCTTTACTCGCACCCCCTCTCTCCTTGCAGCTCCTCTCTCCTCGCACCCCCTCTCCTTCCAGCTCCTTGCACCCCCTCTGTCCTTCAGCTCCTCTCCCCCTCTCTCCTTCCAGCTCCTCTCCCCTTGCAGCTCCTAATCGCACCCCCTCTCTCCTTCCAGCTCCTCTCTCTTCCTTGCTCCCCGCACCCCCTCTCTCCTTCCAGCTCCTCTCTCCTCCTTGTCGCATCCCCTGTCTCCTGCCAGCTCCTCTCTCCTCCTTGCTCCCCGCACCCCCTCTCCCCTCAAGCTCCTCTCACCCCCTCTCTCCCTTCCAGCTCCTCTCTCCTCCTTGTCGCATCCCCTGTCTCCTGCCAGCTCCTCTCTCCTCCTTGCTCCCCGCACCCCCTCTCCCCTTCCAGCTCCTCTCACCCCCTCTCCTTCCAGCTCCTCTCTCCTCCTTGTCGCATCCCCTGTCTCCTGCCAGCTCCTCTCTCCTCCTTGCTCCCCGCACCCCCTCTCCCCTTCCAGCTCCTCTCACCCCCTCTCCTTCCAGCTCCTCTCTCCTCCTTGTCGCATCCCCTGTCTCCTGCCAGCTCCTCTCTCCTCCTTGCTCCCCGCACCCCCCTCCCCTTCCAGCTCCTCTCACCCCCTCTCTCCTTCCAGCTCCTCTCTCCTCCTTGTCGCATCCCCTGTCTCCTGCCAGCTCCTCTCTCCTCCTTGCTCCCCGCACCCCCTCTCCCCTTCCAGCTCCTCTCACCCCCCTCTCTCCTTCCAGCTCCTCTCTCCTCCTTGTCGCATCCCCTGTCTCCTGCCAGCTCCTCTCTCCTCCTTGCTCCCCGCACCCCCTCTCCCCTTCCAGCTCCTCTCACCCCCTCTCCTTCCAGCTCCTCTCTCCTCCTTGTCGCATCCCCTGTCTCCTGCCAGCTCCTCTCTCCTCCTTGCTCCCCGCACCCCCTCTCCCCCTCTCCCCTCCTCTTTCCTTGCAGCTCCTAATCGCACCCACTCTCCCCTTCCAGCTCCTCTCACCCCCTCTCTCTCCTGGCACCCCCTCTCTTCTCAGACTTCTCTAATTGCATCCCTCTCCCCTCCTCGCAGCTCCTAATCGCACCCTCTCTCTCCTGCCAGCTCCTAGCTCCTAGCTCCTCCGCTCTCCTCTCACCTCCTTCTTTTCACATCCCCTCTGAACTTCCGGCAACTCGCTCCTCCGCTCCCCTCGCAGCTCCGGCCTCTTCCAGCATTTGTCCCGCGCTCTGACCTGCGGGACGCTGACTGATGACGTCACCGCCCTCTCCGTGCAGAGCAGATCTGCAGGGGGCGGGACATTTGAAAGCAGCCGGCGTGCTGCACTGCCTTAGTAAGTACATATCGCGGGCGGCGGCGGTGGCGGCAGGGGTCGCGGCTCCCATGCCAGTAACTATCTGCAGGGAGCCTGCCACCTTGCCGCCCCCTGTATAGCGCCGCCTGAGCAAACACTTCATGTTGGCTCATGGTTGATGCGACCCTGGCCATAACCCAAGTCTAGGCTCTTTGGCGCCGACTCGGTGATCAGAACCAGGATTATACTATTACATGGACTTCATCATCGAATGCTAGGATTCAACTGAGATATCAGAGACTACGCAAGGAAGAAACCCAAGTTGGGATAAAACGGTCACCTGGCTACAGACTTTGCGGTGCTTGGATAACTTCCTACGCTTGTCCCTATTTCTCTCTCTGTGAGTGTCTGCCGAAAGCGGGGTGCTGCTGGATTGGAGTAAGTGGCCCTGAAAACCCCAAAGCACAAACATTCAAATCCCTGGTGAGCCAGCGGAAGGGTGAGACTCTGTTGCCTGTTACAATTCAAAATGTTGCTTGGTTATGTGTTATATACCTTTAACTGTTGGAGATCCAATAAAGTGTTACCATTGTGTGGTTCCCTCACCCTGTGTTGTCTGAGTAGTGTTCAGCCCACGGTTAAGGAGTTCGGTCATTCAGTTCGGGATGAGCCCTGGTTCATGCGGTCTTTCTAAAGGTGGCCGTGCCAGCGGACGAGAGCACCCACTGATCCCTGTGTCTCTACTCTTTAAAACATTGAGTTTCAGCTCCCTCCAAAGATTTTCTATTGAGTTCAGGTTTGGAGACTGACTAGGTCACTCCAGGACCTTGAAATGCTTCTTATGGAGCCGTTCCGTAGTTGCCCTGGCTTTACGTTTTGGGTCATAGTTTCCATGGAGCTGGGGCTCCATGCAAGATCCCTGGGTAAGTATGATTCTGAGAAAGGTTTAGGATCATCCCAGTAATACACAGGAGGACCTGGTCAATGACCTAAGGAGAGTTGGGACCATCATCTAAAAGGTTACCATTAGAAAAACACTACAGCATCGTGTGTTAAAATCCAGCAAGGCACGCAAGGTCCTCCTGTTCACGCCAGCACATGTCCAGGCCAGTTTGAAGTTCAACAGTGACCATCTGGAGAATCCAGAGGAGGCATAAGAGAAGGTCATGTGGTCAGACGAGGCTTAAGAGAAGGTCATGTGGTCAGACGAGGCTTAAGAGAAGGTCATGTGGTCAGAGGAGGCATAAGAGAAGGTCACGTGGTCAGAGGAGGCTTAAGAGAAGGTCACGTGGTCAGATGAGAAAATAGAACATTTTGGTATCAGCTCCACTCAGGGTCTTTGGAGGAAGAAGAAGAATGAGTACAACCCCAAGAACACTGTCCCAACTATGAAGCATGGGGACAAAATGACTGCACCACATTGGAGGCAGGATTGATGGGGTCATGTATCTTGAGATTTTGGCCAACAACCTCCTTTACTCAGTAAGAGCATTGAAAATGGGTCATTGCTGGGTCTCCAGCAAGACAATGACCCAAAACACACAGCCAGGGCAACTAAGGAGTGGCTCCATAAGAAGCATTTCAAGGTCCTGGAGTGGCCTAGCCAGTCTTCACACCTGAACCCAATACAAAATCTTTGGAGGGAACTGAAACTCAATGTTGCCCAGCAACAGAGAAGATCTGTATGGAGGAGTGGACCAAAATCCTTGCTGCCATTTGTGTAAACTTGGTGAAGAACTACAGGAAACGTCTGACCTCTGTAACTGTAAACAAAGGTTTTGGAACCAAATTTTAAGTTCTGTTTTTCTATTGTATGAAATACTTTTCTTCGTGCAATAAACTGCAAATTACTTGTTTAAGAAATATACAATGTGATTATTCAGGATTAGGATTTTTAGATTTTGTCTCTGACAGGTGAAGTGTACCTAGGATAAATTACAGACGTCTCTATTCTTTGTAGGTGAGAAAACTTGCCAAATCTGCAGTGAATCAAATACTTCTTTTCCCAATGTATAACGTACTGGTATGCCATAGACCAGAGGTCCCCAACTCCAGGCCTCAAGGCCCACCAACAGTGCAGGTTTTCAGGATCTCCTTAGTATTGCACAGGGCTTGGAATCATTACCTGTGCAGATGATCACATTAGCACCTGTGCAATACTAAGGAGATCCTGAAAACCTGCACTGTTGGCGGGCCTTGAGGCCTGGAGTTGGGGACCTCTGCCATAGACCATGTCCCTTGCTTTGATGTGGGCTCACTTGACGAGCCTGCATCTTTCCCTTCACAAGCCGGCTGATCTGATCTCCAGTGTATGACCCCCATTCTGGTATATACAGTTGTGGCCAAAAGTATTGACACCCCTGCAATTCTGTCAGATATTACTCAGTTTCTTCCTGAAAATGATTGCAATCACAAATTCTTTGGTATTATTATCTTCATTTAATTTGTCTTCAGTGAAAAAAACACAAAAAGAAATGTCCTAAAGCCAAATTGGATATAATTCCACACCAAACATAAAAAAGGGGGTGGACAAAAGTATTGGCACTGTTATGGCCACTTTACACGTCCCAACATCGGGCCAATGTTGGATACAACGGCACGGGAGCGCGCATTTTTTGGGCAGAATTCCAAAATCGCATAGGAGCTGTTACATAGCGCGATATCGGCAGGCAACGCCACTGCGATGTGTATGCCCCCTTTTACGGGCAACCCAGGAACGACCATTTAACAAGGGAAAGAATAGGGGAAGTTGTACTCCAAATCGTTGTTGGGCTTTCACACAGCACGATCCGGCCACATCGTCCATCCAATATCGGGCTGTTGGAGAGTGCCCTCATTTTTTCCCCGATATGGTTTTGGCATCGTTCTTGCATGGCATTGGACATTTACACCATACAACGCACGAACGATATCTGGGCCAACGCACGAACCACGTGACTATTTATTGGAGTTGGACGCCAATATCGGGACGTGTAAAGTGGCAATTAGAAAAATCATGTGATGCTTCTCTAATTTGTGCAATTAACAGCACCTGTAACTTACCTGTGGCACCTAACAGGTGTTGGCAATAACTAAATCACACTTGCAGCCAGTTGACAAGGATTAAAGTTGACTCAACCTCTGTCCTGTGTCCTTGTGTGTACCACATTAAGCATGGAGAAAAGAAAGAAGACCAAAGAACTGAGGACTTGAGAAACCAAATTGTGAGGAAGCATCAGCAATCTCAAAGCTACAAGTCCATCTCCAAAGACCTGAATGTTCCTGTGTCTACCGTGCGCAGTGTCATCAAGAAGCTTAAAGCCCATGGCACTGTGGCTAACCTCCCTAGATGTGGAAGAAAAATTGACGAGAGATTTCAACGCAAGATTGTGCAGATGGTGGATAAAGAACCTCGACTAACATCCAAACAAGTTCAAGCTGCCCTGCAGACCGAGGGTATAACAGTGTCAACCCATACTATCCGTCGGCGTCTGAATGAAAAGGGACTGTGTGGTATGATACCCAGGAAGACCCCACTTCTTACCCCGAGACATAAAAAAGCCAGGCTGGAGTTTGCCAAAACTTACCTGAGAAAGCCTAAAACGTTTTGGAAGAATGTTCTCTGGTCAGATGAGACAAAAGTAGAGCTTTTTGGGTAAAGGCATCAACATAGAGTTTACAGGAGAAAAAAAGAGGCATTCAAAGAAAAGAACACGGTCCCTACAGTCAAACATGGCGGAGGTTCTCTGATATTTTGGGGTTGCTTTGCTGCCTCTGGCACTGGACTGCTTGACCGTGTGCATGGCATTATGAAGTCTGAAGACTACCAACAAATTTTGCAGCATAATGTAGGGCCCAGTGTGAGAAAGCTGGGTCTCCCTCAGAGGTCATGGGTCTTCCAGCAGGACAATGACCCAAAACACACTTCAAAAAGCACTAGAAAATGGTTTGAGAGAAAGCACTGGAGACTTCTAAGGTGGCCAGCAATGAGTCCAGACCTGAATCCCATAGAACACCTGTGGAGAGATCTAAAAATGGCAGTTTGGAGAAGGCACCCTTCAAATATCAGGGACCTGGAGCTGTTTGCCAAAGAAGAATGGTGTAAAATTCCAGCAGAGCATTGTAAGAAACTCATTGATGGTTACCGGAAGCGGTTGATCGCAGTTATTTTGGCTAAAGGTTGTGCAACCAAGTATTAGGCTGAGGGTGCCAATACTTTTGTCTGGCTCATTTTTGGAGTTTTGTGGGAAATGATCAATGTTTTGCTTTTTGCTTCATTCTCTTTTGTGTTTTTTCATTTAAGACAAATTAAATGAAGATAATAATACCAAAGAATTTGTGATTGCAATCATTTTCAGGAAGAAACTGAGTATTATCTGACAGAATTGCAGGGGTGTCAATACTTTTGGCCACAACTGTATATACCAGGAAAGGTCCAGGATGGGGGGCAAATATGCCAGTTGTTGGGACATAAATACCAAGATGGAGGACATATATATCAGGATGGGTCTATGATGAGGGACATATGTATCAGGATTGAAAAGGTTGAAAAGTTCTAGGGGGCCAAATACTTTCACAAGGCATCCTGGTATATATGTTCCCATTCTGGTATATATGTCATCATCCTAAGCCCATTCGGGTATGTATGTTTCCCATCCTAGTATATATGTCCCCGTCCTGGTATATACTGTATCTCCTCATCTTGGGCCCATCTTGGTATGTATGTTTCACATATGTCTCCTATCCTGGTATATACCAAGATAGGCCCAAGATGAGGTCATGTATACCAGGATGGGGAACAAATATATGTCCCCCTTCCTGGTGTATATGTCCCAAATCCTGGTATATATGTCCTCCATCCTGGAACCCATCCTGGTATATATGTCATCATCTGGCATATATGTCTCTATCCTGGTATATGTCATTATACTTGACCCCATCTTGGTATATATAGTTTCTGTTCTGCAGGTAGTGCATAAAAAAACATTCTATTCACCTTCCCCGGCTCCCACGTCCCGTGTCTTCCTCCTCTATAGTCAGCGGAGTGGCAGGTAGATGGCAGCGACATGCCTGCTATGGCAACGCATGACATCATTGTAATGAGCCCATAGTCAGAGGTAGGCTGGCGTCAGCTGCCATCCTCTGTTTAGCTGTAGTTGTGTAGCAGTATAGGGCCAGCAGCAGCAGTGTCAGTAGCAGATAACAGGATGATCAGTAATGGCATAAGCAAATTGGTGTACAGACAGACAATGGACAGTCAGGCAGGCAGATAGTATGGCTTGAGTCTAGATCCAGCTTCAATAGGATATATATTAAAATTGTCAATATATATTTAGTCTTCATAAAAGCTTGTTACAAATTGCAAAAAAACCACAAAATTATTTATAAAAAATACATCCTACACATATTAAACCCTTTTTATTATTATGGCAACTTGGTAGATGAGCAATCTGTAGGAAGATGGATCTTATGGAAGCCTAGATAGGTCCAACAGGGTCTTCTCTGCCATTTTCTTAATAGTGTCAAGTCATCGGGTTGCTGGTCTTCGTCTTCGCCTTTCTCCTTTTATTCTTGTGACCATGATGTCCTCCTCCAGTGATTTCTCTCTTTGTATGATGTGACCAAAGTTGGCAAGTTGTAGATTGGTGATCCTTGATTCAAATGACATGTCTGGCTTCATTTTTTTTTTTGCCATTCATGGTATTTGTGACGGGGCTATAAGGAATAATAGGGGGACCGGATCTCCTAGACTAACCCTCAGTTTAAGGAGCCCTAGTATCTGTTCCTTATACCAGAGATATCTCTGATGGTGAAGATGTCTGGGCCACCACCCTTGCCCTGCTCCTGATCAGCCCTGATCTAATATCCCCTTTATCCCACCCCAGTGAAGGGTCGGGGCACAAGTGGTAAAATTCCACACAAATAGAATAACGGGGAAACCACAGACTCTTCACTCACAAAGGTATAAGACAATACGTGCACAGGAGGAATTAAAGACTAGGGAGGAAATAACCAGATGATAAGAAGATTTCCACAGCACAATAAGAAGTACTCAGAAGATCACCAGCAACTGGTGCACAACAGCACAAGGATCGGTCTTGAAAAAGCTATAGTTGACATGGGAAGGTGGGGAGCGACTGCAATAGGTTTTCCAGAACATGTGATACAGATGTAATCAGTAGACTAGCAGAGATGAACTTCTACTAGCCCAATCACTAATGAAAACATAGCTGGTCAGTGCCCGAGCCTGCCTGTACAATTCAGAAGTGTGGAGTATCAGAGTCTGTAGTGTGAACAGCGCCAGATTCTGCAATAACATTCTGCACGTTTTGAGCCAAACGCTATGTGAAAGTACTCCTCCCTCTACGAGGGGCCCATGGAACCTCAGCACCAGGTCTCTCAATGGAACGCTTTAACCAGACACTCCGCATGGATATCAGAGGCAGGTACTCAAGTCCTCTCCTCAGGACCATATCCCTCCCATTGAACCAAGAACTATAAAGAACAACGAACGACTCGAGAATCAACAATTTATTGATATATAAAACTCCAATGATCCATCAATCAAGACCGGAGGTGGAGGGGCGGGAAGAGAAGCTCCCGAACCCACACATTTCTTTAATATGGAAAACATTATAGATATAATAAGATGCTGGTAAGGCCTGACGGAAAGCCAATGGATTGATCATAGTAATTTTGAATAGTTCGATGAACTGAGGTCCTAACTTACAGTATATGACAGTATTTTAAGCTTAATGTATTTTGTGGATAATCCATACCAGATCACTCACACAGGTCGGGACCAGGCAAATGTCTACACATTTATACTTAGAACCTATGTGATGCAACTATTACTGAACCTTTCCCATGTAGCTGTTAGAGCTGAGCCCAATTAGTCCTCCTCTTGTACCCCGGACGAGTGCACCTCCAGGAATATATAGGCCTGGGGATGGTGACTATAGACAAAAAAGAAAGGGGATATACCAGAGGACTCATGGAACGCTGGTAAGTGCAACAGTTTAATCCCTAAGCGGGAGCAGAGCGCACATAGGTGGCGCATGCAGACACATAGGACACCACATCTTTCCATATTTTATGCCACCAAAAACGACGCAATATGAGATCCAGAGTACCTTTCACTCCACGGTGACCAGCCAAGATGGCATCATGATGTTCCCCCAGACATCTAAATGCGATGTTTCCCCGGGGAACACTCCTGGATAATGCATCCGCCATAGTGTTTTTAAAGACTGGACAATAAGTCACAAAAAATGTTAAACGCATTGTAAAACGCCAGTGAGCTTTTCTTGGTGTAAGGCGTTTAGCCGGCTCGAGGTAAAGTAGATTTTTATGATCAGTAATAACAGTAGCAGGATGAGTAGCTCCCTCCAAAAAGTGTCGTCACTCCTCAAAAGCTAATTTGATAGCAAGTAGTTCCCTATTACCAATGGCTTAATTACGTTGATTGGGTTTTCTCTAGAACCAGGACAGTGTCGTCGAGACCCCCATTAGGTGTTCCTTGCTCCTATGGTGTTTCCTTCTCTGGTGATACTCCCAGCACTTCTAGTTCATCTCGCCTCTACTATCAGCGCCTCCACACACAGAGCTCAGGTACCGACAGCCACAGGTATTTGGTGGTACCGATTCCTAGTACCGCGCCTTAGTACGGCCGCCTTCTCCAAGTTGTGCTGGGTTTGCAGCCACAGGTGCCCTTTAGGATCTCATGACCTCCGGTTTCAACGGTTCGGGTATGAATCCCTTTGCTGTGTTCAGGGCCGGACCCCTGTTTTTCGTCCACCACCCCCTCCGTTCCTTCTGCCAGATGCGGGTGAGCAGGTGGTCTGGGTCTTCTCTGCACCCCTGGAACTCCTTTCCTTCACTACACCGTTCAGTCTCTTCCTCCCAGGGCGAGCGTGACTGTGCTCCAGCCCATGGAAGCTAGCACCTCCAACCTCCTACTCCGTTGCTGTTCTCCTCCCGACTCTCTCTCTAACTCTACACTTCCTTGTTCCCCCTACTTGTGACTGAGTCCTACCCCCTGGGTCTGCCCACTGTCCCATCCTGGGGTCCTAAGTGTGTGTGTGCATGTGGTGCGGGTCTCAACTCCACCATCCAGGTACCTAGAGAATGGGAACACTACTCTCCCGCTAAGGGAGGAGTGCAGTACCCCCGGTGGAGGTCTGACCGTTGAGGCGCAACATTGGTGCTCCAGGTCTTTATGCTAAAGTACAGTTTGAAGTCCAAAGACAAATTGAGTGAGCGTCAGGCATTCTCTTTTGTGATATCAAAGAGCAGGTACCCCTTTCTGTCAGCAATAATGAAGGCTGGGTATCTCCCAGTGAGGCTGAACAAACACCATAATTTCTAAAAAGCCAGCCAACTGTACAAGTGGGTATGGCAGCGATTGCACCACCAGCTTCTTGACTAGATGAGAGTCTAGTTGACAATCAGGAAACGACTGGGATTGTGCCTGTTTTCAGAGATTGCATGATGGGTAGTGGGAGAAGGTCAAAAGAGGCTTGTTCTAATTGCTATATGGCTTGATTTTCTCAAATAAGCATGCAATGTTGATTCATGTGCTAATGGATAACCATATTATTTTAGTCTTCATGAGCCCAAACATCCACAGTTTATTTTCCTTTTGCAGGGACTGCAGATTGCGAAAGAATTGTGTGGCTGGAACGTGAAAAAGAACTTCAACACAAGAGCTGTCCAGACATTCGACTCAATGCCACCCCAACCGGAACCTTCATCCTACTTTGGGGGGGGGGATCTTCTGGTCAATTTATCTAACGAGTAGGGATGAGCAAACCCAAACGGTAACATTCAGGATTTGTACCAGACACCTATTGTCCAGTACTGAACTCTAAACACAGACATCTAAGCGGGAGTCTGTGCCACTGTCCAAGCCTGGTGCATACAGGTCTAATACAGCCTCGTGCATGATGCAGACTTTCCCAATCCAACCTTCTGCAGATAGCCTTAGTGCAGCCTGGTGCATACGTACTAATACAGCCTAGTGCTTTTAGGCGTAATACAGCCTCATGTATACATCCATAATACAGCCTGGTGCAGACTGCCCTAATCCAGCCATGTGCATGCAGTCCTAACATAGCCTCATTCAGACAGCACTAATACAGCTTGGTGCAAACTGCCCTAATACAGCCTGGTGAAGACTCCCCTCATCGAACCTGGTGCATACAACCTTAATCCATCCTGGTGCATACAGCATACAGCCCCATACAGCCCTAGTACAGGATTTTTTTTTAGGGGATAAAAAATGAGGAGAGCATCAAATAGGGGACGTGGACGTGGCTGTAGTGCTGCTGGTGAAGGTGTTGTAGCTTCTGCAGAAAGAGGACATGGTCGATCTATGCCTGCTACAAGCCCAAATGAAACATCTTCCTCTGGTGCACGCAGGCCACAGAGCGTTCTACATCATTTCACAGGCCCGAGTCCCGCTGCACGAAAGGTGAGGCAAGAACATGTTGAGGCGGTTTTAGATTGGATGGCTGACAGTGCCTATAGTTCCTTTACATTGTCTTCCACCCGGTCTCCTGCTGAAAGTGCAGAATTGGCCCCTGAGGATCATGGGCATCTTTCTTCCATTCCACCCCCTTGCAAATCAGCCAAGCAGTGTGAGCCCCAAGTCATGCAGCAGTCACATCTGCTTTTGGATAACTCTGGTTGCAGGAGTTCCGTGGCAAATCCACCCGACCCTGCCCCAGAAGTGGAAGAGACTGAGAGTAGGGGTGAGGTGTCAGTGAAGGTTGTTGCAGGGGATGATGAGCTCCTAGACCCAACATATAATGAAGGCAATGCTAGCAATGTGAGCAGCTCGGAGGAAGAACAGACCCAGCAGTACAGCAAAGACACGAGAAGGGCACAGCACAGCGGACGGCCCGTAGCCAGTAGGTTGACTGACACTGTCCACCATACCAAGGAAATGAGCACACCAAAGCAAGGTCAAAGGAGCTCCCTGGCATGGCATTTCTTCAGAATATGTGATGACGACAAGAGACGGGTGGTTTGCACACTGTGCTGTCAGAGCCTGAGGAGAGGCGCGAAGGTTCAGAACCTGAGCACCACCTGCATGAAAAGGCATCTGATTTCCAAGCACGAGTTGCAGTGGAGTACACACTTAAATGCACATCAGACACTTGAGACTCCTCTTACTCCCTATTATGCTGCTATCTCAGCCTCTTCCCTTCGCTCACGATCAACAGGAACCACGGCCTCCCCGCAAAGAGAGGATGTGACAGCACCACCACTACCAGCAATGTCACCGAGCATCTCCACACTGTCCCACGGAGGTGTTCAGCTGTCCAACCCCCAAAGCCTGGACAGAAAGAGGAAATACCCCTCTACTCACCCGCGAGCCCTGGTTCTGAATGAAAGCATTTCAAAATTCCTGGCCTTTGAAATGCTGCCATTCCAGCTTGTGGAGACAGCAAGTTTTAAAAAACTTATGGCGGTGGCTGTCCCGCAGTACTCTGTGCCCAACCGCCACTACTTTTCCAGGCGGGCCATTCCTGCCCTGCACACACATATAGTAGATCAAATCAGGGTTGCACTTCGCAATGCCATCACTAGTAAGGTTCACATAACAACCGATACATGGACCAGTGGGCAGGGACGTTATATCTCCCTAACTGCCCACTGGGTAAATGTAGTGGCATCTGGGCCAGAAGCAGAGGGCGTTCTAGCGCACGTCCTACCACCACCGAGGATTACCGGACGTTTCTCTGTCCATCCTGCCTCCTACTCCGCTTCCTCCACCGCCTCCTCATCTGATCAGAGTAAATCCTGCACCAACTTCAGTACAGCCAGGGGGAAACGCCAGCAGGCTGTTCTGAAACTCATCTGTTTGGGAGACAAATCTCCCACCGCGCAGGAGCTGTGGACTGGAATCAAACAACAGACAGATGAGTGGTTGTTGCCGATGAACCTCAAGCCCGGCCTGGTGGTGTGCGATAATGGGCGAAATCTTGTTGCAGCTCTGAGCATATCCGATTTGACGCACATTCCTTGCCTGGTGCACGTGCTGAATATGGTGGTGCAGAACTTCTTTCAAAATTACCCACATATGTCAGAGCTGCTGCTGAAAGTGCGGTCAATCTGTTCATACTTTCAGAGTTCCCACCTTAATGCTGCTCACCTGTCTGCACTGCAGCGTCACTTCTGCCTTCCTGTCCACCGCCTCATATGCGATGTACCAACAAGGTGGAACTCCACCTTGCATATGCTGGAGAGACTATGCGAGCAGCAGCAGGCAATAGTGGAGTTTCAGCTGCAGCACGCACCGGTAAGTCCCACTGAAGAACAACACCACTTTACCATCAATGAGTGGGCCTCCATGCATGACGTGTGTGCCGTGTTGCGCTGCTTCGAATACTCCACCAACATGGCCAGCGCTGATGACGCCATCATAAGTGTTACTATCCCACTTTTATGTCTGCTTGAAAAAACACTTCAGGCCATGATGGATGATGTGGTGGCACAGGAGAAAGAGGAGCAACAGAAACAGGGAACATCCACACATGGCTCAGAGGGTGGGTTCCTTTACCAACAGCAGCCAGGTACACAACTGTCCAACCAGGGAACACTTTTAGAAGATGATGAGGAGGAGGAAGAACTGTATTCACAGCAGGGTGTCATTGAAATTAGCTCAGAGGCATCACTTGAGCGTGGCTGGGGGGATACAGAGGACCCAGCCCATACCCCTCCCACTGAGGACAGCATATCATTGCCTCCGGGCAGCCTAGCACATATGAGCCAATACATACTGCTTTGCCTGCGCAATGACTGCCGAGTTGCCCAGATTCTATCCAGTGCCGATTACTGGGTGGCTACCCTGCTGGATCCCCGCTACAAGGACAAAGTTCCATCCTTACTTCCATCACTGGAGCGGGACAAGAAAATGTGTGAATACAAATGTGCACTGGTAGAAGCACTATTGGCAACGTTCCCACCTGACAGCGAGGGTTCCGTAGAAGAACAAGGCAGAAGAGGAGGAGAAAGTGGCCAGCGCAAATGGTGCACCGGTTCCACCTCGGAAGGGAGGGTTATCATGGCTGAAATGTGGAAAAACTTCCTCAGCATGCCACAACATCCGACACCACCATCAGATACTGTCTGCAATAACAGGAGGCAGCGTTACAACAACATGGTGGAAGAGTATGTGTCCACTCGTCTCCATGTACTAAGTGAGGGGACTACCCCATTTAACTTTTGGGTCTCTAAATTGGACACATGGCCTGAGCTTGCCATTTACGCTTTGGAGGTGCTGGCCTGCCCTGCGGCAAGTGTACTCTCGGAACGTGTGTTCAGCACGGCAGGGGGAGTGATCACAGATAGGGGCATTCGCCTGTCCACAGCCAATGTTGGCAAGCTTACATTCATTAAAATGAACCAGGCGTGGATCCCGCAGGACTTGTCTGTACCTTTGGCTGACTAGGGAACAATACCAGCCGCACCCAGCCATTATATTCTATTTGCCATTCCTAATGTGTTGGGGCCACCCCAAGTTAAACAAAAAATGTTTTGGCTACCTCCACCTCTTTCACCTACACTGCCACATCCAACTCAACCTCTGCCTCCTGGTTCAAGATTTTTTTTTAATTCTCTACTTAAAGTCATTTTCCTAACTAAAACAAGAGGAAAAAAAAGAATAAAACAGCGGCTACCACATCTGCCTCTTCCACCTACACCAGCACGTTCTCCACCACATCCGCCTCCTGATCCAAATCTTTTTTATATTTTTAAAAATTCTGTTATTTTAAAGGGGTTCTTGGGTGCTCTCTGGTGGAACTCTGTAAAAAGGCTATGTAGGTGTACTCTTAAAATTGGCGCTCTGTGAAGGAACCCTTCCTATGTTGGTTGTGTGGGTGAATTCTGAAAACAGGTTCTGTAGTTACTTTTTGAAAAAAAACAACTGTTGGTCTGTAGGAGAACATTTCCTATGTTGGCTGTGTGGGTGAACTATGAAAACAGGCTCTTTAGGAGCTTTCTTTTACATTGTTGCTCTGTGGAGGAACTCTTGCTATGTTGGCTGTATGGGTGAATTCTGAAAACAGGCTCTGTAGGGGCCTTTTTGAAAATTATTGCTATGTGGGGGAACTCTTCCTCTGTTGGCTTTGTGGGTAAACTGAAAACATGCTCTGAAGGGGCCTTTTATTTAATTGTTGTTCTCTGGGAGAACATTTCCTATGTTGGCTGTGTGGGTGAATTCTTAAAGGTTCTGTAGGGGCCTTTTGTGAATATTGTTTCTCCGTAGGGGAACTCTTCCCATGTTGGCTGTGTGGGTGAACTCTGAAAGCAGGATATGTAGTGGCATTTTAAAAAATTGTTGCCTCTTTGGGGGAACTATTCATATGTTGGCTGTTTGGGTGAACTCTGAAAACAGACTCTGTAGGGGCCTTTTTTTAAATTGTAGCTTTGTGGGGGAACTCTTCCAATTTTGGTTGTGTGGGTGAACTCTGAAAGCAGGCTGTGTAGGGGCATTTTTAAAAATGGTTGCTCTGTGGGGGAACTATTCATATGTTGGCTGTGTGGGTGAACTCTGAAAACAGACTCTGTAGGGGCCTTTTTTTAAATTGTAGCTTTGTGGGGGAACTCTTCCAATTTTGGTTGTGTGGGTGAACTCTGAAAACAGACACCGTGTGAAGCACTTTTTAGGGGAATTCTTGCAAGCCTCACAGCGAACTTCCAGCAGGATCCCAAATCCAACTACAAGTCTTTTAACTGCAGCAGCTGTAGTGTACGGTACTGGAGCTGACATTTTGTTCAGTGGGTGAGCTGTGAAAATGGGCATTCTAATAATCTGTTGGGTTCAGACCCGTTGAAGTTCTAACAAACGAAACGATCATCATCCTCCTGGGCACCCCCGCTGTCCTCTCCCTCCCCTCACTGTTTGGCCTGATGGTCCTTACCAGTTTTTGATGAAGCACATATGAAATAAAGTTGAAGATTCCACTGTCGGTGAGTGCTGCCTGCTAATAATCTGTTGGGCACTCTCTCTCTCTATACAGGCCATGTAATTCTCGGCACTTTTTTGGGGTGCAAAAAATCTGGATAGCATCAAAAAGGGGACAGGGCCATATTGCTGCTGGTGATGATGGTGTAGCTGCTGCAGGGAGAGGACATGGTCGAACTGTGCCTGCTATGCGCCCAAATAAAAACACCTTCCTGTGGTGCACGCAGTTGACAAGACATTTTTCATCACGCCACAACATCCAGCACCACCATCTGATACGCTCCATATTAGCAGGAGGCAGCTATTTAACAACATGGTGGAAAAGTATATGTCCACACGTGCCTATGTGCTGAGTGATGGGTCTGTTCTTTTTAACTTTTGGGTCTACAAATTGGACACATGGTCTAAGCTTTGCCTTTTAACCTTTGTCGGTGATGGCCTGCCCTGCGATATGTGTACTGTCATAACGTGTCTAACATGGCACGGGGTATGATCACAGATCGGCGCAACCGCCTGTCCATAGCCAATGTAGGAAGGTTGACATTCATTAAAATAAACCATGCGTGTATCACACAGGACTTGTCCGTACTCTTGGCTGACTAGAGAAGTCTACTAGCCGCACACAGCCAGTGTTACTCCACCACAGTTTGTTCATTCTATTTACCATTCCCAATGTTTGGGGGCCTCTCCAAAAAAAAGACAATTCAAATTGGCTACCTCCTCCACCTCCTCCATGTACACGGCCACATCCACCTCCTCCTCAACCTCCTCCTCCACTTGGACCACTGCCTCCTGGGTCAAGATTTTTTTTTTTATTCTATGTTACTTCTATGTGTGCCCTGTGAGGGAACTCTTCCAACTTTGGCTGTATGGGTGATCTCTGAAAACAGGCTCTGTAGGGATATTTCTAAAATTGTTGCCCTGTGGGGGAACTCTTCTAATTTTGGCTGTGTGTGATGGGGCATTTTTGATACAAATTGTTGCTGTACAGGAGAACTTTTCCAAACCGTGCAACGGACCGACACCTTGATCCGAAATCCAACTACAGTGATACCTCGGTAATCGTCGGTTTTGGTTTTCATCCATTTTTGTCAACGAAAATTGTGTCTCAGTTTTCGTTGACGCCTCGATTTTCGTTGGTCTTTGTTGATACACCGCTGGTAATTTTGCCATAAAAATGTGATTCCCCCTTCCAAAACATAACATGTGCACCCTTTCTCTTCTCATCGGTGTCTTCCATACATCAAAAAGAGCGTATATAAAAATACAACATACAAAATGTTTATCTTTTCTTTAAATTAGTGTTTCATATAAATGTTTTAGTCATTTCTGAGTGTTTCCAGTAATAACCGCTATCTTTACTCTCTATAAAATGTGTATTTTGTAGGTCTTGCGCAGTGTCTCGAACAAATGAATTCATTTTACATTGTTTCCTATGGAAATCGTTGCCTCGGTTATCGTCGGTTTCGGTTTTCGTCGATAGTTTTCGGATGGATTATCGACGAAGGCGAGGTATCGCTGCGTAAGCTTTTTCATGCAGCAGCTGTGGTCTATGCTACTGGAGCTGAAATTTGTCTCTTTGTGTGAAGTGTGAAAACAGGCTCTGTGGCGTCAGTCTTGACATTTTCACCCCGTGAAGAAACTGCAAAAACCGTCTCTGTGGAGGCACTCTTAAAATTTGCATTTTATTCATTTACTTGCTATGAAACCATGATTGCTACAATGTCCAAACCCCTTTAAGTCATTTCCCTATCCACATTTGGTTGCAGGACAATTGTCCTGCTCTCATGGCCACTTTACACGTCCCAACATCGTCCCGATATTGGATACAGCGGCGCGGGAGCGCGCACTTTTTTGGCCGAAATCCAAGATCGCATAGGAGATGTTACACAGCGCGATATCGGCAGGCAACACAACTGCGATGTCTACGCCCCCTTGTACGGGCGACCCAGGAACGACCATTTAACATGGGAGAGAATAGGGGAAGTTGGACTCCACATCGTTGTTGGGCTGTCACACAGCACGATCCTGCCTGATCGTCCATCCAATATCGGGTCGTTGGAGAGCAGGCTCATTTGATCCCCGATATCGTTTTGGCATCGTTCGTGCATCGTATTGGACATTTACCCCATACAACGCACGAACGATATCGGGGCCAATGCACGAACCACGTGACTTTCTATTGGAGTTGGACGCCGATATCGGGACGTGTAAAGTGGCCATCACCCTTTTTTGCCTCCTTTTACAGCCCCTAGCCCTTACAATAACCATTTTACAGAACTGAAGATCAGGTCTCTGTTGACTTTTATGGGGTTCCAGTTCCGGAGTCAAGTTTGGGTCAAATTTGAAAAACCGAACTTTTAAATAAAGTCCATCCAAACCCTGCAAACCTGAACATCCATGGGTCCGCTCATCCCTGCTAACGAGTGTTACCACACCTGACCACTATTTTTCTTAAAGTATTATAATGGCCTAACCACAGACCAGACTTCAACTTCATTGAAACAAATGAACGGTTGCATTCTGACAAGCTAAGGTATGCAAACATTGAAAATAGGAATATGTACATGCGTTACTGCTAAGGAAATACGTTACAAAAATTGAGATACTTAGCATATAAAAAAGGCCACTTTTATGTGAGCCGAGCAGCCAATGTAAAGGCACATCTCTTTGCCGGGTTCCTATCTAATCTAATGCCTCTATCTGGGTTAAAAAGCCTCCAATTTATGGTCGAATAGGAACCTGCTAATAGAACTTAAGCAATGTTGTAATTCGTAGATGCAAATTCCTCCAGAATGAACAGTCATTCTACAAGCTGGTGATTCATGGGGTATTCTGAATTTTTTACACACTGTTTCTACATTTTGGCCTACTTTTTGTTAAACGTAGTGTCATTATTCATTCATCATGCCTTGTTACTGAGCTGAGGTTGTGTTTACCAGATGTTAAGTCCTTCTAAGGCGGCCGTCACACGCTACGATATCTTGAAAGATATCGCTTGAACGCGCCTGATTAAACATCGCGTGAACGATGTCTCTGCGTGTGACGGCAAGATACGACGAGCGAGAAGTGTTCAAATCGCAAGATCGAGATCTGAGCCCCGGACCTCAGATCTTGCAATGAACGATTTAACGATCTGCTTCATCGTGGTGTATGACACCACGATGAACGATCTCCCAGCGGCAGAGCCTATGCTGGGAGATGGTAACTATGGTACACGTCGGGTTACTAAGCGATGCGCGGCGCCTAGTAACCCGATGTGTACCATAGTTACCAGCGATCTCGCTGGTCCACATCGCTGGTGAGTCTGCCTGTGTGACAGCTCACCAGCGATGTGAGCGATATTGTAAGCGATCGCGCGTGCACGTGATCGCTTACAATATCGCTAGCGATATCTTAGCGTGTGACGGCCGCCTAAGGACCGGATGTTTTTACTATGTCTTGATAAGTAATAGCATAGCTATATATACCTTCTGTAGTTTTTCATGAATGTATATGTGTATAGTAAGTGGCTCAGACAAAAAACAGATCTCCCATCATACTAAAAAAATACATACAAAACACCCAATCTGCAAATATCAATTGTACATTCCTTCTTTTAGGACAAATTGTCTATACTGATCACGTTTATTGGAGATACACTCAGGATCAGGGTTGTGGAGTCGGTAAGCCAAACATCTGGATCTGACTCCTTAATTTCCCTGAATCAGACTCCAAGTCCATCAAAAAGGACACCGACTCCACGACCATAGCCAAACATCCGACTCCTCAGTTTCCCTGACTCCAACTCCATAACTCTGACTCCACAGCCCCTGCTCAGGATACAAATCCTTCTGTCCATTGGGTTAATCCCTTTGGAGTTAATGTATACACATTAAAAATCCACTTAGGTTTGAGTGTAGATTTTTTTATTACATAGTCATTCTCCCTACAGCTTATGGGAACTTACTCTACCACAAAAGCTGATGCCCCGTGAATGGTACCTGCATGTGTTTCTATAAAATTCTTTGATTAATGGAGACTGAGGAAACCTCTTGTGATATTCCCGGATATGTCGCCACAGATGATTGTTTTTGTAGTGGCCATGACTCTGGTAAGGTCGATTCTTGTGACCTGACCACTAACAACAATCTTACAACTCCTGGGAGTTCCCTCCAGCCCCATCCCATGAATAAAACTCAGACAACAATCCATGTTTCTTTGGATAAAAATGGCCACAGCAGCAAATTTATTTATAAGAAAAAAACATAATTAAAACAATTGGTGAGGTCCTCGAAAAGATCTGCTGACATTGCCCTTACTCCGAGCCATGTTCACCAGCTCAGGAGCACCGTGAATCCGAGGGAAGAGGTTGTCCTCCAATACCGTTAATATGAACCTGAGGTTCCATCGCCGGGTATAACCCAAATCTCACCAGACCACCATCAATTAACCATCCAATAAAGGGGATCTACGTATTTAATGAATCCCCAATCCCAAATTTTTTAACCAACTTCCAGGACTCACCAACGCCTCAAAAGCATAAAAAAACTAAATTCAGCAAACCTCCGACTCACAAAGAGTCATCCTTCAACACTCAGGAGAGGAAAAACCCCCTGTGGAGGAAACCTCTAGGGAACCATGGCTGAAGGATTGCCCTTCCCTTGGGGTTAGAAGGTAAATACCAAAATTAACTCTTCATAGCAATGATATATTGAACATGGTAGCGCCACCGATGACTTATGTCATTTCCTCCGTATCTTCAGACCACTACCCCCTTGGATCACCTTTCGTCCCCCATCTCTACTCCTCTCCCTCCTTCTTCTCCTATGGTCACCCTTCCCTCGTATCCCCTGCGTGGACGGGTCCGGCTGATACTTGTACAGCCTACATAAATTTTGTCACAAGCAGGGCTGTGAAGTCAGTTGGAGTCGGTGTCCATTTTGGTGTAGTTGGACTCAGGGAAATTGAGGAGTCGGATGTTTGACTGACTCCACATCCCTGATCACAAGGACATAATATACATTATTGCTGAAAAAGACATTATGTACAGTTGTGCTCAAAAGTTTACATACCCCGGCTGGGTCATTTGGATGTTTTTGGTTGTCATTATGTTGTACAAAAAGAAAACACAGTAGTTTGACAATAAATGGCTTCACTAAACCACTAACCATGAGTGGAAAAAAAGGTTTTGTGTTATCACTCATATCCTCTGAAAAAAGGCCAAGAAAGCAAAAAATCTGTCGGGGTATGTAAACTTTTGAGCACAACTGTAAGAGCACATGCATCACTTACTGGTTGTCAGCTCTTCCATATGTGAAGCACACCTCTCTAGCCAGAGAATATTTGTATTGTTCATATGAAGGTATGACATGCTCTGTCCTTAAAGGGAACCTGTCACCCAAAATCAGGTTCCTAACCTCTTAGTACTGTCAGGGTGCAGGGACAGGTATTATCTAAGTTATCCCTGTCTGACCATTTTTAGTAATTTATGAGTAGGATAAAGTAGTTTGGAAACTTACAAAAGCCAGGACAGTGGGGTGTTCCTCTTGGCGTTTGTGACGGGTAGGCGATTGAATTCTCGCGCCCGCAACGTCACTGCTGTGACGCGGTCACGTGACACCACTTCCGGACGCCGCTGGCCCCACAGGCCGGCTAAGCGCATGTGCAGATTGCATGCTAAAGTCGGCCTGTGTGAGGCCAGCGGCGCCCGGAAGTGATGCTATCGCAGCGTCACGTGACCGTGTCGCAGCGGTGACGTTGCAGGCGCGAGAATTCAATCGTGCCCGTGCTGTGCAGGATGGAATGACGCCCGTTAGGGCGTAATAGAGCGGTGACGCTGGGGTAGTGCGGCACAGGGGACCCGCCTACCCGTCACAAACGCCGAGAGGAACGCCCCGCTGTCCTGGCTTTTGTAAGTTTCCAAACTACTTTATTCTACTCATAAATTACTAAAAATCGTCAGACAGGGATAGCTTAGATAGTACTGTAAGGCTGCAGGGACAGGTATTAACAGGTTAGGGACCGGATATTGGGTGACAGGTTCCCTTTAAATATGGAGAACTTGCTTTATATCTCCTCATATGTTTCTTTTACCCCCAGAACTTTTTTTTTTTTTTAAACTTTACATTTTCTCATCTTCTCCCCATTCAGGTCCCTACAATATCGGATCCTCTCAGTGGAGATCTTCTATAGAAGAGAATTCTCCTGATTGACCATCAAGGATGGATAAGGACAAGATGGCGGAGAGGATCTTCCACCTCACCCTAGAGATCCTCTTCCTTGTTACTGGAGAGGTGAGAGATTGTGATGACAATGTCACATGACATCATTCTTATCTATGGACAGAATAACAGATGATAGAACTGGAGAGGTGAGGACTCTGGAAATGTCTGGAGACTGGAGATTTATTAATGTGTCTCTCCATAACCAGGATTACACAGTAGTGAAGAGCTCTAGTGATCTGTGCTGTCAGGACCCTGTGTCTGAGGGAAGAGCCCTGAGCCCAATCACGGGGCCTCCACCTCACCCCCTGATACATGAGGACATCAATGACCAGAAGATCCTACAACTCACCTACAAGATGATTGAGCTGCTGACTGGAGAGGTGACACTGCTGGGAATGCTGCTGCTGGGACATTATACAGTAACGCTATGAAGGGATCGGGGGATGACAATGGTATCATTGTATGTGTCAGGTTCCTATAAGGTGTCAGGATGTCACCGTCTATTTCTCCATGGAGGAGTGGGAGTATTTAGAAGGACACAAAGATCTGTACAAGGACATAGTCATGATGGAGGTTCCCCGGCCGCCCCTCACATCACCAGGTAATAGACAGGACTAAATACACACGGCCTATAATGATCTGTATGTAAAGAATGAATTCAGTCCCTGTATGTGTCTCCTCCAGGTCTATCCAGTGAGAGGACAACACCAGAGAGATGTCCCCGTCCTCTTCTCCCACAGGACTGTAAACAAGAAAATTCCAATGTTCCTCAGGATGATCAGGTAGATCAGGGTCTCTTTGGTGCAACTGTGATGTTAGGTGTTAGGGTACCTTGACACGCCGCAATCTCGCCTGGCGATATGAGGCGATCTAACGTGCACGTTTTTCATGGTCGCCTCAGATCGCCGATGGCGGAATCACACGCCGCAATCTCGCCCCGAAAGTAAGGGGATGTGTCGCTCCGGAAATCGCCTCACCTACAGCGGAAACAATCTGCCTCATTCCATCGTCGCTTCACACGCCGCAATTCCAAAGGCAATGTGGGCGCATCGAGGAGATGGGCGTGTCACAGTGGTTTACACCGCGCCCCATACACACTCATTGGACAACGCAACAGCGTTACGATTGGTCATCCTGCTCTGCACTGAGTTTGCAGACGGTTGTGTAGCTGAATATGTGTGTGGTGCTGAACGGACAGCTCTTCAAATATGGCGCGGTGTCAACTGACAGCCAATGGGAACATAGTAGCCAACACCAATCAGTTCAGACGGGGCAGGAACTGCAGCACGCTGTGGCACGCCTACGGGAAATCATAGGCAACTCTGTTTCCATCGCTATCGCCCTATCACACGCCACAACACGGAAATATCGCCTCTATGATTGAGGCTGATTGCTGAGCAGTGCCTTTATGATTGCCAGGCGAGATTGCGGCGTGTGAAGGTACCTTTACTGATTTTGTTGGAGACACTGGGACTGCTTCATATACATCACATTGGAGACACTGGGACTGATATGTATACAACACATAAGACATGGTGAGAATGTTGGATATACATCGCAGGAGGTTGGGTAGGCACAGGCATCACTGGTGGGCACGCAGTACTGGGTGGTACAGGCATTTCTGGGGCAGCACAAAATACTGGTGAGCACAGAGATCACCAGCAGGCACATATTACATGTGGACCCAGGCATCACTGTGGGGGTACAGAGTACTGGGGGGGGTGTCACATGCAGGCACTGGCGACCACTGCTGCAGCAGCCACTTTTTTTCTCTTAGATGGGAGCTTTGCGCATTGCGTGCTAACCCCACCCCAGAATCTATACAGGGGCCATATTATAGGTCTTATGACCTGCGGGCCGGAGCTTCCCCAGTCCTGAGGTAGATGGAGAGAAGGTGTGATGAGATCTCCCTATGATGTGTAGACGGCTGTGAAGGTCTTGTGCTCAGTCTTGTTTTATCCTCCAGTATTCTATGTTTTATACTTGTGTAATGAGAACGGTGGAGATGGCAGATTACAGCTGATCATAGATGGGACTTCTCCATCTGTCTGTGACTTTTACAATCTTTGTTTCAGGGTGAAGATCTGACCCATATTAATACTACAGAGACATATGTGAGGGGTGATGAGTGGTGTAAAGAGGAGATTTCTACAGATAACCGCACAGGTGAGTAGTGACCATTGAGTGTATAAAAGTCATAGATTCTCCTTGATCATCAGCAGATGCCATTTCATATTTGTTATGAGCTCTGTGGTCTTTCAGCTTTAGATTCATCCCTTCTGCCAAAATACTGACTCAATATGGAAGAACATTTTATATTGTTATAGATGATATAATGAGAACATAAAGATAGAAATGAAATTTGCCAGTAAAGGGATGAAGAACTCGTGATGAATAAATCCATCTGGACATTATTTTTTCATTATTCTCAATGGTTATCATATGAGGTTTTAACAAAAGCTATAGTGAAAGCTTGGATAAATACATTATTACAAAATTCTTTAGCTATTGTAGTATAATGTGTTCAAGGTTAGGTCATATTTCAGTAATGATAATGCGAAAACCATGCATGATCCTAACAAAAACGTCAAAGTATAATGTTCTGCAGATTTAATTGAAGATCTATCCATCAGAACATTGCAAAATTGTTATAACAGCTAAAAGCAAGGACTTATGGAAAATGGCGCATGACTCTCAGTGAAGCAGCAGCCACACAAAGCGACTAAGACACCTCTTTGCTATTCTTCTAACAACCTGCCACACACAGCCCTAAGTATAAAGCAGGAGTCCACACAGCCCCCAGTATACAGCAACAGCCTGCACACAGCCCCCAGTATACAGCATCAGCCTGCACACAGCCCCAAGTATACAGCAGGAGGACGCACACAGTCCCCTGTATTACAACAGAAGGCCTCACATAGCCTCTGTATTGCATTAGGAGCTCACACATAGCCCCTATTTAAGAGCAAAAGCTCACACATAGCTCCCTGTATTACAGTTTATGCCCACACATAGCCCCTGTATTACAGCCTGTGCCCACACATAACCTCTGTATTACAGCAGGAGCCCACACATAGCCCCTGTATTACACTTGCAGCCTGTGTAGCTCAACAGAGTGAAGCAACACTTTGTTAACCTATTCTATTTTGTTATAGCTAAGAACAGTTGGTTACTATTCCGACCAACGTAAGGGACTACATGTAGTTGATAAGTTTATTAACCCTCTATACCTAAAAAGGGAATATCACTGAACCATACGATGTCCAAGGAGTCTGATATCTCTCAGAATCTCCAGACATTTTTTTATTTACAAATGAATTGATATTATGGGATGTTTCAGTATCTGAATTATTATAAGGCTTGTACTCCTGTATTTTTCATGGTTTTAAAGAAATGTAAAATTATGGTCCCATCATTTATATAGAATTCATTAAAGGGAACCAACCACCCCCAATGACCCCCCCGGACTATTAATATCGGTCCCTACACACAGCACATACATGTGCTGCAATGATTTTTGCTAAAAAAACTGTTTTGTAAAACTTAAGATAATGCTTTTGAAAGTTTAAACCGAAGGGACGGGTGGGCGTTACTTATCTGTGGCAAAAGCCGAGTAGCAGCTGTCAGTCATCCTCCTGTGTCCCGCAGTAGCAGTTATGGCCAGCCCTTTTCAGCGTCACAGCATGGTGCACGGGCTCGCATGCCCGTGCACACGTCATCATCTACAGCCGGGTTGCGAGCGCGCGCTCTGACTTCCACAGCCGAGCGCAGGAAGTCAGAGCGCGCGCTCGCAACCCGGCTGTAGATGATGACGTGTGCACGGGCATGCGAGCCCGTGCACCATGCTGTGACGCTGAAAAGGGCTGGCCATAACTGCTACTGCGGGGCACAGGAGGATGACTGACAGCTGCTACTCGGCTTTTGCCACAGATAAGTAACGCCCACCCGTCCCTTCGGTTTAAACTTTCAAAAGCATTATCTTAAGTTTTACAAAACAGTTTTTTTAGCAAAAATCATTGCAGCACATGTATGTGCCATGTGTAGGGACCGATATTAATAGTCCGGGGGGGTCATTGGGGGTGGTTGGTTCCCTTTAATAGCACTGCAGAACACAGTGTTTTATGAGGCTGTTTTGGAACTTATTTTTCTACTTTCTCTTAAATTTGAATTTTGCTGTATGAGCTGTAATATGTACATCGGCGGAACTTGAGCCTGGCGGGCCCTGGTGCAGTAGTTGCTGGGAGGAGTGGGGGGGGCTGGGTGCTAGCAGATGTCGGCGAGGGGAGGGAGTGGGGGTTGCTAGCAGTTGTAGGTGATGCGGCTCCTGCCTGCGCCGAGCCACGCATTGCAGGTCTGGGATCCGAGGCGGCAGAGGAGAGGTGGGGCGGGATCAGCCAAGGGAAGCAGGAAGCTACCCTTGGTTAACCTCCTCTCCTCTGACACGGGGTCGGCTGGAGGGCCCCCTGCAGGCTTGGGGGGCCCCTAGCCGGTCGGGGCCCTGGTGCAGCTGAACCAGCTGCACCACGGTAGGTCCACCCCTGAATATGTATGGAAATGTTTAAATAGAAATATAAAATATCACTACAGTATTAAGATTTTAGTACACAAAAATAAAAATTATTAGTTTTATTCTTGGCAGGTAACAGTATGAAAAACTCAAAGGGATCTGTGACATCTTCAGATTTTAAAGTAGAGGATCAAATCACACAACATGGACATGAAGAGCTGTCAATTATCCCAGCTAAACACTCAGCGCTTCACAGTGAAAATCTGTCATTGCATCCTATTCATCAAGGTCGATTTTCGGATTCATTACAGACTGATAAGAAAAATAACAGAATAGATTTTGAACGTGCAAGATCTCACAAGGGGAAGAATTTATTTGCTTGTTTAAAATGTGAAAAATGTTATGTAGATAAATCACGAGTTATGGAATGTTCATGTTCAGACCGTGGGAAATGTTTAATAAAGAAATCACATCTTATTACACATGAAAGAAGTCTCGAAGAGGAGAAGCCGTGCTCATGCTCAGAATGTGGAGCACGTTTTAACTGTAGATCGAAACTTACTGGACATGAGAGAAGTCACACCGGGAGAAACCATTTTCATGCTTAGAATGTGAGAAAGGTTTTTCTTTAAAATCAAATCTTGTAGACCATCAAAAAACTCACACAGGGGAGAAGCCATTTTCATGTTCAGAATGCGGGAAATGGTTTAAAAAGAAGACATATCTAATTATACATCAGAGAACTCACACAGGTGGAGAAGTCATTCTTATGCACTGAATGTGGAAAGTGTTTTAAACCAAAATCACATCTTGCTACACACAGGAAAACTCACATAGGAGAGAAGGCATTTTCATGTCAAGAATGTGAGAAACTTTTTTCTCAGAAGGTAAGACTTGATGACCACCAAAAAACTCTTGCAACGGATAAACCATTTTCATGTTCACAATGTGGGAAATGTTTTAAAAAGAGGCCATATCTTGCTGCACATCAGAAAATTCACACCGGGGAGAAGCCGTTCTCATGTTCAGAATGTGGGAAATGTTTTAAGCACAAGTCAGTAGCTGCTAAGCATCAGAGAAGTCACACAGGGGAGAAGCCGTTTACCTGCTCAGAATGTGGGAGATGTTTTTCTTGGAAAACAAGTCTTGTTGACCATCAAAAAACTCACACAGGGGAGAAGCCATTTTCATGTTCAGAATGTGGGAAATCGTTTTCTTGGAAATCAAATCTTATTGACCATCAAAAAACTCACACAGGGGAGAAGCCATTTTCATGTTCAGAATGTGGGAAATCGTTTTCTTGGAAATCAAATCTTCTCAGTCATCAAAAAATTCACACAGGCGAGAAACCATTTTCATGTTCAGACTGTGGGAAAAACTTTAGGCAAAAGTCAGGTCTTGTTAAACATCGGAGAACTCACTTAGTGAGAAGCCACTCCGAGGCTCACTAAAAAATGATATCTTGCGAATCACGAGGGAAATGACACACAAAGAAGCCATTTTAATGCCTAGAAAGCAGAAAATGTTTTTCTAGGGAATCAAATCTTGAAAATGGCAACATTCGTACAAGTGAAGTTCCATATTTATATCCTGTTTATTGTAAATGTTTCATTAATGGGTCCAAAAATTGGTACTAGAGATAAATAATTTGACATAATGCAAATGCATGTCAAATTTTTAGGTCTTTCTGTGAACCTAGTGAAGTGAAACAGTGTGCGATTTGCCTTACGGAAATCATCTTAAAGGGTTGTTCTCAAGTTTGAAAGTTATCTTAATCCAAGTTGGTTCCTTTCCAGCAGTCAAAAGCTCCGCCAATCCTGAGAACTGGGATTCTGGATAGCCATGGCTGAATAGAGAAAATGTTGATCATGTGCACTGCCACATTGTTCATTCTAATAGGCACCCAGAAACTCTGTTGAGCTCTGGGTCAGCACTCTCCATCAGTCCCATTAAGAATGAATTGAGCTGTGGTGCGCATGATCTCCACCCGCTCCATTCAGCCGGGTCTATCTCACAACCTGGAATTTCACTGTTTTTTTCTAATTGAGGATTTCCATTAGTTCATGTAAACAACATACCCACAACTGTGAACATTTACTTTTCTTTTTATTGTGACGCAAGCTTCAAATAGGACAAAACAACTGAAAAATTCAGTGTGCATAATTTACCCTTCCCAACCACCTCAGATCACCCTAATACACAGTTAGTACATGTCCCTGCACCCTAAGGATACCTTTCCAGCACTGTTTTTGTGTAAAATCTTGCATTAGTATAACTGATATAAAGAGTTTATAAACTTACTAGCCTGGAGACATCTGGGCGTATCCCTCCTTCTGTTATACTTCAGGACTGTGTGCATTGCATGGCTGTGCTCCCCCTCCCTCTGTGCAGAGGAGATAACGATCACGCCCATCAGGGCAGGGCAGCAGGCACGGAGGGAGGGGGAGCACAGACATGCAATGCACAGCCCTGAAGTATAACAGAAGGAGGGATACGCCCAGAAGTCACCAGGCTAGTAAGTTTATAAACTCTTTATATCAGTTATACTAATGCAAGATTTTACACAAAAACAGTGCTGGAAAGGTATCCTTAGGGTGCAGGGACATGTACTAACTGTGTATTAGGGTGATCTGAGGTGGTTGGTTCCCTTTAAAGTCAGTACTTTGTAGAGCCTCCTCCTTTTGTGACAATTATAGCTGCAAGTCGCTTTGGGATAAGTCTCTATGAGCTTTCCACATCTTGCCATTTCGATTTTTTTCTCCAGCTCCTTCAAGGTAGGCTGGAGTCACACTGGCGTATGCATCCAATGCGAGAGCGTTATTCTAATGACACTCGGCATGACGGAATGGATGACAGAGAAGAGTTGGGATCTGCTACCACTGCCATTATGGTATGCATCAACAAATCTAAATATCCCCTTAGTAATAAAACATCAAAGAGAAAAAAAATGACTTTTTTTAGTAATAAAAACAGATTTGTATGTATCATCGGAAATACAAGTGATATATTAAATGAATATATAGCTAACATTTATGAAGAGTTTATACATTATTACAATGACATTAATGAATATATGTGCATAACAACCCTATATATGTTTTGATTGTTATGCATATATGTATAACAGATAAATGATAAATGTTACAAATTAATTTTTATAACAGGTTCAGCTTCAGATCCATGAGCATTCTTTGTTTCAGAGACTTTCCTCTGATGTTGGGAGTTTAAATCCTAGATAAATATAGCAGCCGATCCCACGCGGATGAGGAGATACCACTGAGCAGTGAATTCCATAAGATACACACTGCATGGGAGGCGATGAGAAATAGCATGGAGTGAAATTTGGGAAGTGACCCTGGGACAGGGAGATCGTTCCCCCAACATGGGACTTGTTGGAAAGTGGACAGCTGGGAGCTCTGCAATTCTGTAGAAACTTGAAGTAGGAAACTTGTTATTTTCATTCATTAGCAGAATACAGCGTGTCATATTTCCCTCTATCACTACCTAGGTATGACGAATTTATGAAGTCTAGGCAATATCTTAATTCAAAATGTTCTCGTACAGTTCCACACCCATCGTACATGCATGAATCCACCACATACACATCATACACACACAGCTCTGCTTCATACACACTGTGTGCGTTGATATAGGAATCCGGCTTGTAGATCGCGCTGTTCGAAGATTTGGCCAAGAAAATCACTCCAAGGACCTCAGATCTAAAGACAAAGATCTTTATTCCTCCACAGACTCGACGCGTTTCGTGTACCCACTGTACACTTCCTCAGGAGTTTTTGTTAAACTCCTGAGGAAGTGTACAGTGGGTACACGAAACGCGTCGAGTCTGTGGAGGATTAAAGATCTTTGTCTTTAGATCCGAGGTCCTTGGAGTGATTTTCTTGGCCAAATCTTCGAACAGCGCGATCTACAAGCCGGATTCCTATATCAACGCATATGATCTATACAACTCTTCTGGCTGATTGCTGCGTTCGACAGGATCCAATTGTCTGGTTTATTAGTGGTTGTGTCACACACAACCCGACCAGGTGAGTGCGACCATACTTATAATTGACTGATTATATCGTATAAGACCCTATTGTGCGCTTCCTCTCCATTTATCATACACATTGTGCACATACTGTTCATCTCCACACACATCATATAAACGGCTTCACTGTGTGCACATCATACACACACGGCTCTGCTTCATACACATTGTGCACATACTGTTCATCTCCACATGCATAATATAAACGGCTTCACTGTGTGCACATCATACACACACGGCTCTGCTTCATACACATTGTGCACATACTGTTCATCTCCACACACATCATATAAACGGCTTCACTCTGTGCACATCATACACACATACTCCACTCCGTACGCATAGTGCACACATGGCTCCGCTCTGGAGTCAGTGCTTCAAGAGCCACCACACAGACGTATCCAGGACATGGACTACAACTGTCGCATTCCTTGTGTCAAGACACTCATGACCAATAGACAATGCAAGAAGCGTCTTACCTGAGCCAAGGGGAAAAAGAACTGGACTGTTTCCCAGTGGTCCAAGGTGTTTTCAGATGAAAGTAAATTTTGCATTTCATTATTATTATTATTTTCTCCTTCGCCTCATTGGGGGACACAGACCGTGGGTGTTATGCTGCTGTCCACTAGGAGGCGACACTAGGCAGAATCTGCAAAAGAGTTAAGAGACTCCTCCTCTGCAGCATTACACCCCTGAAGCAGGAAGTGATTCTCCAGTTTTGCTTAGTGTCGATAGGAGGCACACACAAATTTTATTGCTCCTAAAATTTTTTACTTTTTGACTTTTTTACTTCAAGAAGAAGAAAAGTGGGTCTCTAACGAGACTCCCGGCATGGTCCCTCCTCGGCCACCCACTGTTGGGGCGCCTGGTTGAGGTCGACTTTTCCCCCCACATGCCGCTCCCTCCTCGGCCCACCACTGTTGGGGGTGCCTGGTTGAGGTTGAGATGATGGTCTTCCTTCCCCAGCTCCCCACTGTTGGGGACCCTGGGTTGAGGTCGAGGCTACACAGAAGCCCTTGGATGATGGACTGCAGCATCCCTCCCTAACCACCCCTCATGGGGCTGATAGGTTGAGACACCGCAGGTAGGGCACTAACGTGCCGTGTGGTCGCAATCCAGACGCATCGGTGCTGCTGAATGCTTCTGATGGGCACGGGCTGCAGCACTGTGCCAGACTGCAGCACCAGGAGCCACAGCTCTGCTAAGTGCTCCTAAAGGGCTCAGGGGACAAGGCTACAGGGTCAGCTGCATTGCGCAGCACATGCAGGAGACCTCAGCCTGGATGATACTCCCCAAGAGCCCCAGTCCTGCCGCCACGAGACTGTTCCCTGGGGGTCCCCTAAAGGCTGCAGCAAACGTCCGTGTAACTCCAGGAGATCAGCTTTTGCTGCTCTCTCCTGAGAGGGAAGGGAGCCCATACTGCAAGTGGGAGCACCGGTTTTTCTGGGCTCCTTGCAGGGTCCCCACAGTCCCTGGATGCCGGGAGACCCAGTTTTCTGGGATCTCCTGATGGGAGCAGCCACCCTACCCCTGAATCCAGGAGACCCAGTCCCCTGGGTTCTCCTGCTGGGGGCTGCGCTGGCCACAGCTCCTGGGGTCCGGCCGGGTCCAGATCTGTTCCGGTCCCGGACCGGACCTCCGCGCCGGCCTGCCGTCATTTGCGGCTTCGCTGTTTACTTGAGGCCGCGGCTTCGGCCTAGCGCAAAGCCGCCGCCTTATCACCGCCCCCCGGCCCGCCCCCGGATGACGAGAATGACGCGGACAGCGTCATAACAGAGGGCGGGCCGGAGCTGCACAGCAAAGCAGGGGGCGGGACGGAGGAAAACTGGCGCGAAGCCTATGGCACGCCTTAGGTTTCTGGTCCCGCCCTGCTGTTAGCAGCGGCGGCCATTATCCACAGGGCACAGTGGAAGTAGGGTTGAAAGCACAGTGTGCACAACCCTTAATGCCAAACTAAGGCTGGATTGGGCACAGCTCCGCATTGGTACCAAGTACTGTGGCCATGACAGGGCTTCATCCCTGCTTGCAGGGCTGAAAGTGAACTTGGGCCAGCGAATATGTGCGGTGCAGGACCAGATAAGGAGCTCAGGAAGAGCTTCCTGACTGTCTCAGCCCTTAGGACACTGCTGCCAAAGGTCAGGGAGTTCAAGGCAGCCCTCAGGACGGGCAGCTGGAGCCAGGGGTCAAGGAACCCAGCAGGGCTCCCTGCCTGCGGCAATACATCACTAAGGCCGCTTCCAGGGGTTCCGGAAAAGGCCTACAGAGCCTCACTCTGTGCCAGTTCCCAATAGCGACGGCAGGACAACCAACAATGATGTCCTGCTGCATTTAGTCCTCACGCCCAGTGGCGTAACTTCAGGCCTCGGGGCCCCGATGCGAAAGCTCCGAGGCCCCCAATTATTGCAAATCTTTAGTTCCCCTGCACCTATTGTAGTTACGCCCCTGCTCACGCCACAAGGAACGATGTCATAATCAGGGGCAGTGTAAATACGTCAGGTGATCAGTACTGCCCTGTCCTACAGTATTAAAGTTACCTGACAGTACACCTATCACTACACCTACTGGCCAGACATTACGCATGCTTCTGCTTTCTATATTGACGCACAGACAGCACGTAGGTCGTTTTTATGACATTCTCCAAAAATCATTGATTTCGTCCCGATAACCGGTTTAATAACTGTAAGGTAATCAAGATACGGATTCAATTCCGTCAGGCACTATTGTTTCCTGCCCGCCGACCATACTCTGTGGCCCGGACGGCTCGAGTCGTTACCTCAGGGCTATCTGATACATAAGTCCTGGACGCTGCCAATTGCTCTGCAATAACAGCGTCTACTGCCATCGCCAGTAGACGTGGCATCGGGTTACGTGGATGGGAGGCGGAAGTGGTCGTAAGGAGACCATCACAGGTCTCCTATGCCTTACTAGACACCTGTTTGGAGAATTTCTGTACACCTCAGGCGCTAAGGAGGCTAAGATCGTTTTCCACCCCCAGAACACATCAGGACGGTTTTTTATCCGCCGTTGGCATAACTGATTCCGGTCCTTCGGAAGCGTTAGGGTTGGTCGGAGCTTAGGCTACGTCTGACAAGGGATCGGTCGCCACGCAGGGACCTTTTTTAGTGGCGGACTTCCTTCAGGTTTAACTGACAGATCCTTCCTCGGGCCCCCACTGTTGGAGAGCCCAGTTGAAGCTGATATAACCTGCAATTACCCGACAACAGTAAGGCGTCCCAGGACTGCTCACCAATTCTCTCCAGACCCCACAGCTGGAGCTCCGGTTGGCGGTGACGACAGCCAAGTCTCAAAAGACACAGGCTGAAACACCGTGATCCGCAGTGGCACGGGGAACTGAGCTAAGGGTCTCGGGAACCTACGACCCATAGCATACTCCTTCCTCGCCTCCCCACTGTTGGGGACTCGGGTTGAAGTTGGGACCGCACAGGGTCTACCCGGCCTCCATCCCCGGACTATTAAAACGAAACTCTATGTTGCAGAACGTGGAACACGAGCCCAGCGGCCAATCTCCTCACTGTACCCATATTAGGTACTTGGGTGGAGATAACACGCGTAATGCCCTCTGCTCAGTCCGCTTCGAAGCAGGACCTCGCAGACTCGCAAATGCATTAACCCAATGGAGGGGCCCCTCCGGTCTCCCGTGTGGCTGTGGCCTGAACCTTCTTCCACGCAGTCAGTCCCTTCTCGTCTCAGGAGTTAAAAGTGACTACCGTGAGACCTAAAGCTCATAAATGCAGCCTGAAGTTGGAAATGTCTATACTGCATCTCAGGAGTCTCCCATATCGGGACGACTTATTCATCAATGCATGATTTTCGGAGTCTGCGAACGCTGTCGATTTCACTGGACACGTTAAGAAGACTCGGTTGGCGGATCACCCTCCATGAGTCTACCACAATGCCAGAGCACATGTTCCAACACAGCACACAAACTCAGGGAGTCCTATATGTCTTCCTGATGGCCACATGCTGCAGCATCACATATGGAGTATCAGCCATATTTGTTTTTCCCAGACAAGGCACGGATTCTTCGTCTGGGAATTCGCTTCAGCGGTCTCCTCAATCTTTCACAACGGCTATAAGAGTCCTAGACAGGATAGTGGCAGCATGGGAGGCAGTTCCATAGCCTCAGCTGCACCTACGGCCTCTTCAACTATCCATGCTTAGACATGGCCCAGAAACAGGATGTGGTGCGATGTACTCCCATCACAATGCACGTGCCAATAGTCCCGCCCACACACGAGGATGCCCCCCAATCTACAAAGATTCGGGCAGTATTTCTAGTACTGGAATCATTCAGTGATCTTCTGGCAGTCGGTCTTGTTAGGATATAGTCAGACAATGCCACAGCAGTGGCATATGTCAACCACCAGGGTGGAACCCACAGTCTCCAAGTGATGACAGACGTTCGCCACATCCTTCCCCGGGTGGAATCCTTGAACGCTGTACTGTCAGCTGTTCTCATACCAGGCTAACCCGCCAAGGGACGGACTCAGGGAAGCGGCCCCTTCATCCAGATGTCTTCTGTCAAGACTGCCAGCGCCAGGAGACTACAGATGTGGACCTGACGGCCTCACGTGTCCAATGCTAAGGTTCCATCCTTTCTGGCCAGGTCCTAGAACCTACAGTCAATAGGACAGACATACCAGTCCTAGATGGGACCTGTCTCCGTCTCCCTATATTCTTTCACACTAACAGGATAGTGCGGAAGGTCAAACAAGACGGTTGCCAGATCTCCCTGTATTTTCAGACTGGCCCAGATGCGCTTGGACGACAATTTCGTCCAACTCATACCAGCAGTACCAGGACAACTAAAAAGACAGTTCAGACCTGCTCTCCCTCGGAATTCCTCAACTCTGAAAATAGTGGCGTAGCCTTTAAGACCTGGAATTTACCCATGGGTCCTTTCCCTGGATGTTGTAGCGACCATGGTCGCAGCGAGTAAACCAGCCTTACTCGACGATATACCATGAGTGTAATCGTTTTGTTTTTCTTTATCTCCGAGCACCTCTAGGGGTCATTCCCCTTACCCTATTTCATGCAAGGATCTTTCGTTTCTTCCACTCAGACCTAGACTCAGGTCTGTCCTTGGGGTCTCTCACACAGCAGGGTTTCAGCCTGTTTCACCTTCCAAAAAAAAAAACGTGTTGCCACCAGGTCTCTAGGAAATTCCTCCCTTCAAAGGGTCTCCCATTTAAGGTCTCCATACCACAGGTCTACACCTGCGGGACCTGATCTTCATCCTCATGGCTCTACAAGATCCACCTTTTGAGCGTCTATAGGTTTATCCTTAGCATTCTCATCCAAACAGTAATGTGTTTTGGTGGCAAATTATTTTTCTCTGCAGAGGTATCGGTACTTTCAGCGCTCTCATGTAAACCATCTTTTCTGGTCTTCTACCTGAACAAGACTGTTCTACGGCTGGTTCCATCCTTCTTAGGCGGTATACTCCTTCCACCTCACTAAAGACGTCTCTCTGTCATCGCTGTGACCGACTCCAGTCTGTCTGGTCGTAAAGGACCTACATATGCAGGACCTTATCAGGTCCCTACGCATCTGAGTACCCACAACCAGTACCTCTCCACAGGTCGGATTCTCTTTCTCCCTTCTTCCAGAAGGCAGAATTAATGACATATCAGCCTATAAGGCTCCTCTAACCAGGTGGATTCGTCTAACCATCCAAGACGCTTATACCGTCAAAAATCTCATCCCTTCCGGCAGCGGCACGGCACATTCTACTACGGCCGTGAGGACTTCCTGGTCCGTTTGGCACCAGGTCTCAGTCCGACAAGTGTGTAGACAGCCAAAAGGGGTCAGTCTACACACATACTCAAGCCACTATAGGGCTTGACGTGCCCTCCAGGTGGCAGCAGGTCTGCCTGTCGGGGCATAGTTCTTCACTGACCATGTTCGGTGTCACTAGTTCCATTGTTCTTTCCCACCCAGGGACTGCTTTGGGACGTCCCACGGTCTGTGTCCCCCAATGAGGCGAAGGAGAAAAGGAGATTTTTGTGTACTCACCGTAAAATCCTTTTCTCTTAGCCTCTAATTGGGGGACACAGCACCCACCCTATTGCCCTGGTGGGCATTTTTTTCTACAGTTATCACATAGCTTCTCAGCTGTTACATGGTTAACATGTTTACACATGGTTGCCTATTATCACTCTGTTGATTGTTTAAACTTGTGCCTGTTTAGCTCCAGGCCTTGTAGTACTGTGAGCCTGTTTAGTTACAGGCCCTGTTGTACGATTATTGCTTTGTTACCTCTTCACTGTTTTCCACATGCGCCTGCTTAGTTTCAGGCCTTGTGGTACTAGTATTACTCTAACTATTAACTGTGTACACACGTGCCTGTTTGGTTCAGGCCTTGTTACACTGTTATTACCTTGTTGACTATATTTGTTTACACAGGTTGCCTGTGTAGACTTCCTGTGTCACTGTTATTATCTGTTAACTCTCCTACTGCTTTAGCACAAAACTGGAGAATCACTTCCTGCTTCAGGGGTGTAATGCTGCAGAGGAGGAGTCTCTTAACTCTTTTGCAGATTCTGCCTAGTGTCGCCTCCTAGTGGACAGCAGCATAACACCCACGGTCTGTGTCCCCCAATTAGAGGCTAAGAGAAAAGGATTTTACGGTGAGTACACAAAAATCTCCTTTTTATAGATTTATATAGCGCCATTGATTCCATGGTGCTTTACATGTGTGGGGGTAGAACAAGGACGAGAACAGTAACGTAAAAGTGATGACAGTTAAATCAAACAGGCACAATAGGGCAGGGATTCTGTCCACGAAGGCTCACAGTCTATAGAGGGTGGGAGGGAGACAGTAGGAGGGGACAGGTGAGGGTGAGGTGGTGCAGTGGGATGTGTCTCAGTGTGGGCTGAAGGAAGAGGTGGGTTTTCAGGTTTTTCTTGAAGGTTCCCAGGGAGGGGGAGTGTCTGATGTGGTGTGGTAGAGCATTCCAGAGTATGGCGGATGCACGGGAGAAATCCTGTACGCGTTTGTGTGAAGAGGAGATGAGAGGGGAGTGAAGGAGGAGCTCTTGAAAGGAGCGCAGATTGCGTGAGGGGTGGTATCGGGAGACCAAGTCGGAAATGTTTGGAGGGGACAGGTTGTGGATGGCTGTGTATGTCAGAGTTAGGGTTTTGAACTGAGATCGTTGGGGGGTGTGGAGCCAGTGAAGGGCCTGGTAGAGGGGGGAGACGGGGAGTGGCATTGTCATGGTCAAGGAAGTGGCGGATTCGGGTAATGTTTTTAAGTTGGAGACGGCAGGCGGTGGCGAGGGCTTGGACGTGGGGCTTGAAGGAGAGGGAAGAGTCGAGGATTACCCAGAGGCACTTGGCGTGGGGGACAGGTGAGAGTGTGCAGTCATTGACAGTGATGGTTAGGTTGGGTGGGGGGGGAGACGATGAACTCGGTTTTGTCCATGTTGAGTTTGAGGAAGCGAGCAGAGAAGAAGGATGAGATGGCGGACAGGCAGTGAGGAATTTTGGATAGTAGGGAGGTGATGTCGGGGCCGGAGAGGTAGAGCTGGGTGTCGTCGGTGTAGAGGTGGCATTGAAGGCCGAGGGATTCGATCTGTTGGCCTAGGCCGAGGGTGTAGATGGAGAAGAGTAGTGGTCCCAGGACCGAGCCTTGGGGAACACCAACAGATAGGTGGTAGGGCGAGGAGGAGGTGTGGGAGTGGGTGACAGTGAAGGTCCGGTCTGTTAGGTAAGAGGAGATCCAGGAGAGGGCTAGCTCAGTGATGCCAAGGGATTTTAGGATTTGGAGTAGGAGTGAGTGGTCAACTGTGTCGAAGGCGGCAGAGAGGTCAAGGAGGAGGAGGATGGAGTAGTGTCGCTTGCTCTTGGCGGTCAGTAGGTCATTGGTGACTTCGGTTAGGGCTGTTTTGGTGGAATGATGGGGTCGAAAACCGGATTGCAGGCGGTCAAAGAGGGAGCAGGAGGAGAGATAGGAGGACAGCTCGGAGAAGACATGTTGCTAAAACAGTTTTGAGGCAAACGAGAGGAGAGATATGGGGCGGTAGTTGGAGACTGTTGCGGGGTCGAGGCTGGGTTTTTTGAGGATGGGTGTGATTAGGGCATGTTTGAAGGATGAGGGGAAGACACTGGTAGTAAGTGATATGTTGAAGAGATGGGTTAGGGCGGGGATGAGGACTGTGGTGAGGTTAGGGATGAGGTCAGAGGGGAGGGGGTCGAGGGCACAAGTGGTGAGGTGGGATCGTGCTAGAAGGGAGGAGAGGCATTCTGTCAGGGAGGAGAAGCTACTTATGGTCGAGGGGGGTTGGGCGACAGAGGGAGAGGGCTGGGGGGAGTGGGAGTCAAAGCTGTCTCTGATTTTGTCGATCTTCTGTTTGAAGAAGGTGGCGAAGGCGGAGATGAGAGGAGAGGGAGGGGGTGCGGGGGGGGGTGTAGTAGAGTGTTAAAGGTCATGAAAAGTTGCTTGGGTTTGTGGGAGAGGGTGGATATGAGAGAGGAGAAGAAAACTTGTTTTGCGGCAGTCAGTGCAGTCGAAGTTCTTTGGTGTGGGTTGTGAGCCAGGGTTGCCTATGTGTGCGGGTTTGGTTGTATGAGAGGGGGTGGCCTGGTCGAGAGCTGTGGCGAGGGTGGTGTTGTAAAGTGTGGTGGCTGCGTCAGCGTCTTGAGAGGAGGCTAGTTCAGAGAGAGGGAGGAGGAGAGTGAGTGGAAGTCAATGAGTTTGAGGTTTCGTCGGTGAGAGAGTTTCCGGAGAGCGGGGAGCGTGGTGGGGGGGGAGAGGGAGGAGAAGGTCAGCAGATTGTGGTCGGATAGGAGGAGGGATGAGTTTGCGAGGTCGGTGAGGGAACAAAGGCAGGTGAGGACTAAGTCCAGTGTATGGCCGCCATTGTGTGTGGCGGAGGAGGATCATTGGGAGAGGCCGAAGGAAGAGGTTAGAGAGAGGTGTCTGAGGGCAGCGGTGTCGGGGGTATCGATAGGGATGTTGAAGACGCCCATGATGATGGTGGGGATGTTGGAGGAGAGGAGGTAGAGAAGCCAGGTTGTAAAGTGGTCAAAGAAGGTGGGCGGGGATCCTGGGGGGCGGTAGACAGACAGTTGGAGGTTGCAGGGGGAGAAGATACGCACGGAGTGCGCCTTGAAGGAGGGGAGGGAGGCAGAGGGGGGTGGTGTAATTGGAGTGAAGGAGCAGTTGTTGGCCAGGAGTAGGCTAACACCACCCCCACGGGAGTTGCTGGGGCGGGGTGTGTGGGAGAAGGTGAGTCCGCCATAGGAGAGAGGGCGGCGGGGGAAGTTGTGTCAGAGGGGGTGAGCCATGTTTCAGTGCCAAGGAAGGAGAGTTTTTTGGTGATGAAGAGGTCATGGGTGATTGTAAGTAAGTTTATTGCATACCGAGCGGGCATTCCAGAGTGCGCCAGAAAGGCGGATTGGGGGAGAGGTGGCTTGGGGAATGGGTGTAAGGTTGCAGGGTTTGCGGGTGGTAGTAGTGGGGAGTGCGTGTGTGCTAGAGATAACTGTGGGGATGTGTTGGGGGGACCGGGGTTGGAGGAGATGTTGCCAGCAAGTAGGAGAAGGAGGGAGAGGGTTAGGAGGTGAGGGCATGAGAGCTTGCGTGGCGGGCGGGCATGTTTGGAGATAAAAGCTTGGGTGTGGAGGAAAAGTTTAGAGGAGTGGGTGAGATGGCTAGGTAGGATGGAGTGGAAGAGTGATATTGTTTTGTCGGGGGGAGGGACAGAGGGGGATTGCAGAAGGTGGAGAAGGATGGGGGTGAGTGTGACGAGGAGGGGAAACATTGCGTAGGGATAAGGGATGCAGTTGGAGTGGGAAGTGGAGAAGGGATGGGATGCAGATGAGGAATAGCAGTAGCAGGGGGGTTAACAGCTATAGCAGGGAGGGGTAGCAGCAGCCAGGAGGAGGAGGTGCTGCCAGGGGGTTGAGATGGAGACAGGGGTTGGGAGCGACAGGGGATAGGTGCAGCGGGAAGGGTGTGCAAAACGGAGAAGTATCAATCAAGACCTGGCAGTCGCAAGGCTCATGGTGGAGGGATGCCGCCAGAGGACAGATGTAGTGGGGATGTCCAGTGCGGAGGAGTCTTGCAAAATCAAGCAGGTGTACAGTACATGGAGGTGGGATGCAGTAGAGCGATGCGATGAGGCTGTGGGATGCAGTAGGGTTAAGCAACGTAGCTATGGATCATCGGCAAATGGAGGCAGGCAGAGTCCAGGAGAATGCAGGTGAAGCAGAGTGGTGCGGTGCAGTCGAAGAACAAGCGTAGGGGTGAGTAGCGGGGGTGAGATGCAGCTAGGGATGAGGTGGAGTTGTGGATGAGCTGCAGCCAGTGAAGAGATGCAGCCGTGGATGAGATGCAGCCGTGGATGAGGTGCAGCCGTGGATGAGATGCAGCCGTGGATGAGATGCAGCCAGAGATTTGGTGGAGCCGGAGATGAGGTAATGCCACGGGTGAGATGCAGTCGGGGATGAGGTGCAGTCGCAGATGAGATGCGGTCAGGGATAAGGTGCAACCAGGGGTGCAGTGCAGCATGGAGGGAGGACTTAGTGGAGCGGTGTCGGGGCCGTCGGTGGGATAGGGCTCGTGCCAGGCTCGTGTGGACTCAGGATTGTTCTTGGTGCCTGGTGGTTGCAGCAGGGTCGTGGCGGAGGACGAACCCGGAGAGCAGTGTAGAGGGAGGCCACTCTCACATCTGGTGGACCCGTCCGGGAGTGGTCCCCGGTAACAGCTGTGCATGCCCTTTCCCTTTCGTTGAGCAGTGGTAGTAGCTGGAGAGTAGTTCGGGGGGTGGCCGACAGGGTTGGGGCTGGTTCCAGGCTCGTATGGTCAAGGTCAAGGTCATTTCATGTGGCAAACAAGCTCCAAGAGTCTGGACAAAGGGTGGAGAGACCACAATCCAAGAGTCTGGACAAAGAGTGGAGAGGCCACAATCCAGAGTCTGGACAAAGAGTGGAGAGGCCACAATCCAAGAGTCTGGAAGAAGAGTGGAGAGGCCACAATAATCCTAGAGTCTGAAGGAAGAGTGGAGAGGCCACAATCCATGAGTCTGGAGGAAGAGTGGAGGGCCACAATCCATGAGTCTGGAGGAAGAGTGGAGGGCCACAATCCAGACTCTGGAAGAAGAGTGGAGAGGCCACAATAATCCTAGAGTCTGAAGGAAGAGTGGAGAGGCCACAATCCATGAGTCTGGAGGAAGAGTGGAGGGCCACAATCCAGAGTCTGGAGGAAGAGTGGAGGGCCACAATCCAGAGTCTGGAAGAAGAGTGGAAGGCCACAATCCAGAGTCTGGACGAAGAGAGGAGAGGCCACAATCCAAGAGTGTGGAGGATGAGTGGAGAAGCCACAATCCAAAAGTCTGGAGGAAGAGTGGAGAGGCCACAATCCAAGAGTCTGGAGGAAGAGTGGAGTGGCCACAATCAAAGAGTCTGGAGGAAGAGTGGAGGGCCACAATCCAAGAGTCTGGAGGAAGAGCGGAGAGGCCACAATCCAAGAGTCTGGAGGAAGAGTGGAGGGCCACAATCCAGAGTCTGGAGGAAGAGTGGAGAGGTCACAATCCAGAGTCTGGAGGAAGAGTGGAGGGCCACAATCCAGAGTCTGGAGGAAGAGTGGAGGGCCACAATCCAAGAGTCTGGAGGAAGAGTGGAGGGCCACAATCCAGGGTCTGGACAAAGAGAGGAGAGACCACAATCCAAGAGTGTGGAGGAAGAGTGGAGAGGCCACAATCCAGAGTCTGGAGGAAGAGTGGAGGGCCACAATCCAGAGTCTGGAGGAAGAGTGGAGGGCCACAATCCAAAGTCTGGACAAAGAGAGGAGAGGCCACAATCCAAGAGTGTGGAGGATGAGTGGAGAGGCCACAATCCAAGAGTCTGGAGGAAGAGTGGAGAGGCCACAATCCAGAGTCTGGAGGAAGAGAGGAGAGGCCACAATCCAAGAGTGTGGAGGAAGAGTGGAGAGGCCACAATCCAAGAGTATGGAGGAAGAGCGGAGAGGCTACAATCCAAGAGTCTGGAGGAAGAGTGGAGGGCCACAATCCAGAGTCTGGAGGAAGAGAGGAGAGGCCACAATCCAAGAGTCTGAAGGAAGAGTGGAGGGCCACAATCCAGGAGTCTGGAGGAAGAGTTGAGGGCCACAATCCAAGACTCTGGAGGAAGAGCGGAGAGGCCACAATCCAAGAGTCTGGAGGAAGAGTTGAGGGCCACAATCCAAGACTCTGGAGGAAGAGTGGAGAGGCCACAATCCAAGAGTGTGGAGGAAAAGTGGAGAGGCCACAATCCAAGAGTCTGGAGGAAGAGTGGAGAGGCCACAATCCAAGAGTCTGGAGGAAGAGTGGAGATGTCACAATCCAAGCTGCTTGAGGTCTAGTGTGAGGTTTCCACAAACAGTGATGGTTTGAGGAGCCATGACATCTGCTGGTGTAGGTCTACTGTGTTTTATCAAGACCAAAGTCAGCACTGCCGTCTACCAGGAAATTTTAGAGCACTTCATGCTTCCTTCAGCCGATAAGTTTTTTGGGGATGGAGATTTAATTTTCCAGCAGGACTTGGCCCCTGTACACACTGCAAAAAGTACCAATACCTGGTTTACTAACCACAGTATCACTGTGATTGATTGGCCAGCAAACTAGCCTGACATGAACCCCGCAGAGAATCTATGGAGTATTGTCAAGGGAAAGATGAGAGACACCAGACCCAACAATGCAGGTGAGCTGAAGGCAGCTATCAAAGCAACCTGGGCTTCTAAAACACCTCAGCAGTCGCAGGCTGATCGCCTCCATGCTACGCCGCATTGATGCAGTAGTTCATGCAAAGGGAGCCCTGACCAAGTATTCAGGGCATTTACTGTACATACAGTCATTTGAAAAAGTTTGGGCACCCCTCGTGATCTTACTGTTTTTGTTTTTTTTGTTTAAAATTGTTTTTTTGACACCTTTCACTCTCTCCTCAGTCCTAAAGTGCAGGCCCCCATCACCGACCTCTGTGCTGATGATCTGGCTTCCTACTTCATGGAGAAAATAGACAACATCCGCCAGGAAATCAGCTCTCAGCCTCCAAGCACTGCCACCCCCATTCTTCCCCACATCCCCTCCGGTTCACTCTCCACATTTGACCCAGTCACAGAAGAAGAAGTCTCCAGGCTCCTATCTTCCTCTCGTCCCACCACATGCACTACCGACCCCATTCCCTCACACCTGCTCCAGTCCCTCTCTCCAGTCATCACCACTCATCTAACCAAAATCTTCAATCTCTCCCTCTCTTCTAGCATTTTCCCCTCCTCCTTCAAACACTCGATCATTACTCCATTATTAAAGAAAACCACTCTCGACCCAACCTGCACAAAAAACTACAGACCAGTCTCCAATCTCCCCTTCATCTCTAAACTCTTGGAGCGCCTGGTCTATTCCCGCCTCACCCGTTACCTCTCCGCTCACTCTCTTCTAGATCCATTACAGTCTGGTTTCCGCCCCCTTCACTCCACAGAAACTGCCCTCATCAAAGTGACCAATGACCTTCTGACAGCAAAACGTAATGGTGACCACTCTCTGCTTATTCTCCTTGATCTCTCTGCAGCTTTTGACACTGTCGACCATCAGCTCCTACTCTTTATGCTGCACTCCATTGGCATAAAGGACACTGCTCTCTCCTGGCTCTCCTCCTATCTTTCTGACCGCTCTTTCAGTGTATTTTTTGCTGTCTCCACTTCCCCCCCTCTTCCCCTCACTATTAGGGTCCCTCAGGGTTCAGTTCTTGGCCCTCTCCTCTTCTCTCTCTACACGGCCCCGATTGGACAGACCATCAGCAGATTTGGCTTTCAGTACCATCTTTATGCTGATGACACACAACTATACACTTCAGCCCCTGACCTTACCTCTGCGGTATTAAAGAACACCAATGACTGTCTAGCTGCAGTTTCCAATATCATGTCCACTCTCTATTTGAAACTAAACCTTTCCAAAACTGAACTTTTTCTGCTCCCCCCATCCACTAACCTCCCTAAATCATACATCTCTCTCTCAGTATGCGGCACCACGATAACGCCTAGGCAGCAGGCTCGCTGTCTGGGTGTTATGTTTGACACCGATCTCTCCTTCTCCTCCCACACGCAATCTCTCGTCCGCTCCTGTCGCTTACACCTGAAGAATATCTCTAGAGTCCGCCCCTTTCTCACCCTGGAAACAACAAAACCCCTCACCGTGGCCCTAATCCATTCCCGCCTTGACTATTGCAACTCTCTATTAAGCGGCCTCCCCCTCACCAGACTTTCTCCTCTCCAGTCCATCGTTAATGCAGCAGCCAGGATCACCCATCTGGCCAATCGTTACTCAGATGCCTCTGCTCTGTGCCAGTCATTGCACTGGCTGCCCGTATATTACAGGATCAAATTCAAATTGCTTGTTCTCACCCACAAAGCTCTTCACAGTGCAGCTCCCCCCTACCTCTCCTCCCTCATCTCTGTCTATCACCCCACCCGCTCTCTACGTTCCTCAAATGACCTTCAACTAACATCTGCACTAATCCGATCCTCCCACTCCCGGCTCCAAGACTTTTCCAGAGCTGCACCAAACCTCTGGAATGCTTTACCCAAAGAAATCAGGACTATCCACAACTTGCATGGCTTCAGACGATCCCTAAAGACGCATCTTTTTAAGGCGGCCTATCATACTCCCTAACAAGTCCATTGTACTGTAGACAGTGAATGGGCTATCCTCTGGACATTACTCTTCTACAAACTCCACCAAACCATAAAGGTCTACACAGACTGATGACCATTCATGTAAGCTTAGCCCTATACCCCATTTCCTCAAGATGCCTGGACCACCAGTGCAATAAGCCCCGGCACCTTGTGCAACCCCTATCCCGTTGTAGATTGTAAGCTCTTTTGAGCAGGGTCACCTTCATTTCTTGCTTTATTTATTGTATTTTTTTTCACATTGATTCTATGCCTATAGTTTTGTATCCAATTATTGTACTTTATTTGTTCTCTATTGTAATTACTTACTGTATATTTTCTGTACTCTAACCCTACATTGTAAAGCGCTGCGGAATATGTTGGCGCTATATAAATAAAGCATTATTATTATTATTATTATTTTTTTGCACCAGCTATTTCAGTGTGATGTATGTAATAACTGATGGACACAGTAATATTTTAGGATTGAAATGAGGTTTATTGCACTAACCAAAAATGTGAAATATGCATTATTTCAAAATTTGACAGATGCCAAAGTATGGGCACCCTTCTGATTTTCATGATTTGAATACTCCTAACTACTTTTTACTGACTTATTGAAGCACTAAATTGGTTTGGTAACCTCATTGAGCTTTGTACTTCATAGCCCGATGTATCCAATCATGAGAAAAGCTATTTCAGGTGTCCACTTGCAAGTTGTTCTACTAGTTGCATCTTCTCTGAGGAGTGGCATCATGGGCTCCTCAAAACAGCTCTCAAATGATCTGAAAAAAAGATTGTTGAACATAGTTGTTCAGGGGAAGGATACAAAAAAATGTCTCAGAGATTTAACCTGTCAGTTTCCACTGTGAGGAACATAGTAAGGAAATGGAAGACCACAGGGACAGTTCTTGTAAAGGCCAGAAGTGGCAGGCCAACAAAAATATCAGAAAGGCAGAGAAGAAGAATGGTGAGAACAGTCAAGAACAATCCACAGACCACCTCCAAAGACCCACAGCATCATCTTGCTGCAGATGGTGTCACTGTGCATCGGTCAACAATACAGCGCACACTGCACAAGGAGAAGCTGTATGGGAGAGTGATGCAAAAGAAGCCATTTCTGCATGCACGCCACAAACAGAGTCGCCTGAGGTATGCAAAAGCACATTTGGACCAGCTAGTTTCATTTTGGAAGAAGGTCCTGTGGACTGATGAAACAAGGATTGAGTTGTTTGGTCATACAACAAGGTGTTATGCATGGCGCCACAAAAACACAGCATTCCAAGAAAAACACTTGCTACCCACTGTCAAGTTTGGGGGAGGGTCCATCAAGCTTTGGGGCTGTGTGGCCAATGACGGCACCGGGAATCTTGTTAGAGTTGAGGGTCGCATGGATTCCACTCAGTATCAGCAGATTCTTGAGAATAATGTTCAAGAATCAGTGTCAAAGTTGAAGTTACGCCGGGGATGGATCTTTCAGCAAGACAATGATCCAAAACACCGCTCCAAATCTACTCAGGCATTCATGCAGAGGAACAATTACAATGTTCTGGAATGGCTATCCCAGTCCCCAGACCTGAATATCATTGAACATCTGTGGGATGTTGTGAAGCGCGCTGTCCATGCTCGGCGACCATCAAACTTAACTGAACTGGAATTGTTTTGTAAAGAGGAATGGTCAAAAATCCCTTCATCCAGGATCCAGGAACTCATTAACAGCTACAGGAAGCAACTAGAGGCAAAAGGTGGATCTACTAAATATTAATGTCACTTTTCTGTTGAGGTGCTCATACTTTTGCACTTGTCAAATTTTGAAATAATGCATATTTCACATTTTCGGTTAGTGCAATAAACCTCATTTCAATCCTGAAATATTACTGTGTCCATCAGTTATTACATATATCACACTGAAATATTACTGTGTCCATCAGTTATTACATATACCACACTGAAATATTACTGTGTCCATCAGTTATTACATATATCACACTGAAATATTACTGTGTCCATCAGTTATTACATATATCACACTGAAATATTACTGTGTCCATCAGTTATTACATATATCACACTGAAATAGCTGTTGCAAAAAAACAATTTTAAACAAAAAAATGAGTAAGATTAAGAGGGGTGCCCAAACTTTTCATGAGTGGCACTAGAGAAAAGAGGATCAAACTCTATTGTGCATATGTGTAATGCAGAAACTGCCCTGTGCTAGATATGAAAATCAGAGATCTTAGTCTCGATAGTGGCCACTAAGGATTAAGCCTGGCACCCACTTTCAAGGAGCCTCCACTGCCAGGTCCTGACACTATGCCCTAGTGAGATTGTGAAATGTGTATAGGCTTATATGTCCATGAATATAATTAAAAACAGGAATCAGGTGTGCCAGTGGGTGCCAGGCTTAATCCTTAGTGGCCACTATCGAGACTAAGATCTCTGATTTTCATATCTAGCACAGGGCAGTTTCTGCATTACACATATGCACAATAGAGTTTGATCCTCTTTTCTCTAGTGCCACTCATTGATTTATATTTCTCATATATAGTAGTGTCGCGGCAGATATCCTCTTTTTGTAAGTATTATTACTTTCTGCCAGCACCTACGTGTACGGTGATGCCAGTCTTAGGGCCACGTTACACACACAGATATCTGTGCAGATATTGGTCACAGATCTCTGGTTGCAGTGAAATCATGGACACATTGTTCCATTTTGTGGCTGTATACAAATGGAACAATGTGTCCATGATTTCACTGCAACCAGAGATCTGCGAACAATATCTGCATAGATATCTGTGTGTGTGACGTGGCCCTTATGCATATTCACAAACTTTTCATATGACTGTACTCTTCAGTAGGCCAACAATTATGAGTTAAAATTATTTGTTCAGTTTGACTTATGGAATAATTTTCTGAGATAATGACGTTCAGGCTTTCATTGTCTGTAAGCCATAATCATCAACATTTACAGAAATAAACACTTGAAATAGATCACTCTTTTTGTAATGACTCTATATAATATATGCGTTTCACTTTTGTATTGATTTACTGAAATAAATTAACTTTTTGATGACTTTACCAGCACAGCAGAGTCCTGCATACACTGAGGAGCTGATCATGTGACCCCCTGACTCCTCCCCTCCATGTGACATCATCACAGGTCCTGTAAGCACAGAGCAGCCATATATGTAGTGTGCGGCTCTGCAGGTGGAGGTATGTGACCATTCCCCATTACTGGACAGCACAGTAACCCCTCTATTCCCGGAGATAATGTCCCCATTATACCGATGCTCGTGTACATTATGGCCCCTGATCTGTCTTCCATCCTCCTCTCGGTCTTCCTTACTGTGGGGCAGAGAAGATTGGGGGTGAGGTGTCCACCAGCTTCCGCTGTATCCACTGCCCTCAGTGACTCTCTATATACTGAGCTTATTCGAGTGTAACTTGTGCATAGTTATTGGGATTATTCGATACATGACTGAAACTTTATAGGAATGGAGTTCGGTAAACTAACAAACCGTGTGGAAACACAGAGAGGACATTGCCCTCGTCACACAGGATGGACAGAAAACTAATACAAAAGTCACTGAATTGTAGCAAAGAGTCGGTGGATTAGAGGATCTGATACCCTGAGCACAAAAAGATCTTTTAGGGAATCTGTCAGGTCAAAAATCCATATGTAAGGCCCCTTTCACATCAGCGGTTTTCGCTAATCGCGGCAGTTGCGGTGAAAAAAATGCAACTGCCGCAATTACCGCATAACGGCCGCACTTGCGGTTCACTTGCGGCAAGCCCCATACAATGTCTATGGGGCTTGCGGCAAGTGCGGTATCGGCAGGTGTGGCCACGAAAAAACCACGGCATACCACATTTCATTTAGGTGTATCCATATAGATAGCCCATCCTGTACTACAACAAAGAAAAAATAGTACCAGTACTACTTTTATATTCAGTTAATATACAGGTGCATAAATCCACTATGCGCCCAATCTACTGACATAAGGTACTTAGTTAGCTATTTTTTTTAATCAAAAAGCGCAAGGGCCATCCAACCACGTCAAGGTGTACCTATTAATATAGATGCTCCCTAAACACTATTGTCATACCTCTTCATGTTCTAAACAACCTCATCTGAATAGGGACCAGGCATAGCTCACAATGAAAACCCTGTGTGGAAAAGATTGCATCGACTCATATATTTTCCCTTATTATCTCCAGTAATTGTATTATTCCATAAGATCTTTTATGACTTTGCATCTGCTCATCTTCTTCCATTTCAGATCCCCAAAATATTGGATCCTCTCAGTGGAGATCTTCTATATAAGAGAATTCTCCTGATTGACCATCAAGGATGGATAAGGACAAGGTGGCGGAGAGGATCTTCCACCTCACCCTAGAGATCCTCTTCCTTGTTACTGGAGAGGTGAGAGATTCTGATGACAATGTCACATTATTATTATTATTATTATTTATATAGCACCATTATATTCCATGGCGCTTTACATGCTTAAAGGGCAGACTAGGACAAGTAACATAGTAACAATACAAGTAAAGTAACAATAAATGTGGACAATTCGGTCGTACAGATATAAGAGGGGAGAAATCCTGTCCGCGAGGGCTCACAGTCTATGAGGGGCGGGTGGGGATACAGTGGGATGGGGAAATTCCAGTCGTGAGGCGGTGTGGTGGACTGGGTCTTATTGCAGGTGGTAGGCATGGCGGAAGAGATGGGTCTTCAGGCTTCTTTTGAAGGTTCCCATGGTAGGAGAATGTCTGATGTGTTGGGGCAGAGAGTTCCAGAGTATGGGTGAAGCACGGGAGAAATCCTGTATGCGGTTGTGCGAAGAGGAGATGAGGGGGGAGTAGAGGAGAAGCTCTTGGGAGGATCGCAGGTTGCATGAAGGTAGGTATCAGGAGACCATGTCAAAGATGTATGGAGGGGACAGGTTGTGAATGGCTTTGTATGTCATGGTTAATGTTTTGAACTGGATCTCTGGGAAGTAGGGAGCCAGTGAAGGGCTTGGCAAAGGGGGAAGACAGGGAAGTAGCGGGGAGACAGACGGATTACATCATTCTTATCTATGGACAGAATAACAGATGACAGAACTGGAGAGGTGAGGACTCTGGAAATGTCTGGAGACTGTAGATTTATTAATGTGTCTCTCCATAACCAGGATTACACAGTAGTGAAGACCTCTAGTGAGCGCTGTCAGGACCCTGTGTCTGAGGGAAGAGCCCTGAGCCCAATCACGGGGCCTCCACCTCACCCCCTGATACATGAGGACATCAATGACCAGAGGATCCTAGAACTCACCTACAAGATGATTGAGCTGCTGACTGGAGAGGTGACACTGCTGGGAATGCTGCTGCTGGGACATTATACAGTAACGCTATGAAGGGATCGGGGGATGACAATGGTATCATTGTATGTGTCAGGTTCCTATAAGGTGTCAGGACGTCACCGTCTATTTCTCCATGGAGGAGTGGGAGTATTTAGAAGGACACAAAGATCTGTACAAGGACATAGTTATGATGGAGGATCCCCAGCCCCTCACATCACCAGGTAATAGACAGGACTAAATACACATGGCCTATAATTATCTGTATGTAAAGAATGAATTCAGTCCCTGTATGTGTCTCCTCCAGGTCTATCCAGTGAGAGGACAACACCAGAGAGATGTCCCCGTCCTCTTCTCCCACAGGACTGTAAACAAGAAGATCCCGATGTTCCTCAGGATGATCAGGTAGATGGAGAGAAGGTGTGATGAGATCTCCCTATGATGTGTAGACGGCTGTGAAGGTCTTGTGCTCAGTCTTGTTTTATCCTCCAGTATTCTATGTTTTATACTTGTGTAATGAGAACGGTGGAGATAGCAGATTACAGCTGATCATAGATGGGACTTCTCCATCTGTCTGTGACTTTTACAATCTTTGTTTCAGGGTGAAGATCTGACCCATATTAATACTACAGAGACATATGTGAGGGGTGATGAGTGGAGTAAAGAGGAGATTACTACAGATGACTACCCAGGTGAGTAATGACCACTAAATGCAGAGAAGTCACAGATTCTTCTCAGTCACCGGCTGGTACTGTGTTGAGTTATATGTTGTGAGTTCTGTGGTATTTCAGCTTTAGATTCCGCTCTTCTGTCAAAACACAATATAAATTTTGATGAAAAAATGATATATTGGTATAGAAGATGAAATTGGGAAGAAGCCGATGTGGTGGATTAATCCACCTGAACAGTCTGTTTCTTTTTAATTATTTTCAGTGGTTATCACACTAAAACAGTTTTTAGTAATAGAATAATAAAAGTGTAGGTAAAATACAACAACAAATTATTGTCTTGATATTTGTATTTCGATAACATTAAAACTCTCCCTTAATTTACAAGAGATAGGCCTAACCATCGTTTAGCGAACGGCTATCATTCAGCTTCTCCATACACAGTAGCGTTCACCTATTCCAAGTGCTCCTGTTCTTTCCTCTGGCATCGGCTTATTTTACTGAGAACAAAGGGATCGTTAGCCTGAATTCTGACATGACAGCTCTTTATTATCTCTTAGGCTGCTTTCACATTGTGATTTTTGTGGATCTGTGGCTGTCCGCTGTACGGACAGCCACGGATCAGATTTGGTCCCCATGTATCCCTATGGGTATCAGATCACATTGGATTTTCCCTTAATGGCATCCAATTTGTGACAGATCCGATTCTGTCCAATTCTTTGCTGTACCCAAAATCGGAGACTGGTCAGATTTTGGCCACAGTGGACCAAATCGGACATAATCGGATCTGACACGATCAGCGGCCTTTAACATGGGGGCCTATGGAGCACGGGTCAGAGAAAACAAAGGATCATTTCTCGGACCTGATTTTAGTGTACTGAGCATGCTCAGTACACTAATACCGCTCTGTACCGTCTAATGTCACTTTCGCAATGTATATACATACATTGCGGAAGTGAAATTAAGTAAAAGAAGGGTTAAAAATAAAACAAAGTTAATGCTCACCTCTCCGGCGTGTCCCCTGATGCCTCCATCTAGCTGCCAACAAGGACCTGGCAGGGCAGAGCAAGCTCATCAGCTGATTGGTCACATGACCAGTATCAGCTGGGTGCTTTAAACCCCGTGCCGGCCAAAACCGATCGGCGGGCGGGCCTGCTGATCGGTTTTAGCGGGCGCAGAGTTTAAACCTCTCAGCTGAGCTAATGCCGATCATGTGATCAATCTTCTGATCAGCTTGCTCTGCCCTGCCAGGTCCTTGTTGGGAGCTAGATGGAGGCATCAGGGGACACACCGGAGAGGTGAGCATGAATTTCTTTTATTTTTAACCCTTCTTTTACTTTATTTCACTTCCGCAATGTATGTATATACATTGTGAAAGTGCCCTTTCTCTGTCAGGGTCTGTGAAAATCAGACACAGAAATGGCACCCGGTTTCCACATGCGATTCTGTCCTTTCCTCTCCGTGGGGTCCTACAAAAAATAGGATCCCCACAGACAGGAAAAAAATTGCAATGTGAAAGAAGCCTTAAGGAAAAAGTGTCCTATCTGATGTTGCATTTCCAGGTCATAGCTTTCTTGGTTTAGTCCTACTTGATGAAGCATTTCCCGGTCATGCCAATTTTGGCTTAGTCATTCTAAGGCGGCCGTCACACGCTACGATATCTTGAAAGATATCGCTTGAACGCGCCTGATTAAACATCGCGTGAACGATGTGTCTGCGTGTGACGGCAAGATACGACGAGCGAGAAGTGTTCAAATCGCAAGATCGAGATCTGAGCTCCGGACCTCAGATCTTGCGATGAACGATTTAACGATCTGCTTCATCGTGGTGTATGACACCACGATGAACGATCTCCCAGCGGCAGAGCCTATGCTGGGAGATGGTAACTATGGTACACGTCGGGTTACTAAGCGATGCGCGGCGCCTAGTAACCCGATGTGTACCATAGTTACCAGCGATCTCGCTGGTCCACATCGCTGGTGAGTCTGTCTGTGTGACATCTCACCAGCGATGTGAGCGATATTGTAAGCGATCGCGCGTGCACGTGATCGCTTACAATATCGTTCAAGATATCGTAGCGTGTGACGGCCGCCTAAGCTGGATATCGGTGGAAGATTTTGCCTTTGTGTTATGAAGGAAGGGATTTCTAAGGTGTATCATTTCATATACACATATTTAAGGCTGTTCCCGTTGAATTGACATACACTGCTCACCAGTCATCCCTTCTCATCATCCTGCATAGACTACCTGTTAAATACCGTCATATGTGCATAATTATTGTATTGTGCAAATTATTGAGAAAAGACGGAAATGTATTATATATTTAAAAAATATATAATTTGGTTAATTCCAAAAAGAAATAGATGCGGTTGCATATGTTATATTGCATAAGAAAGAAAATGTTATTGTCTTTTAAAAGTAATTCTAGTCTATTTCATCTGTGCCTCCTGGAGACGATCTGTTTCTTCTTGATGTAGCCATATTACAAAGGCAAAATGGCTTCTGCCCGGCAGGAACGGAGCTGTCACATGTGTTGTCTGACGTTCAGCAGAGAGTGAGAAAAGAGCCCCTCACCCATCGTGTGCCTTAGACCACGTGCACACGTTCAGTATTTGATGCGTTTTTTACCTCAGGATTTGTAGACAAAACCAGGAGTGGGTGATAAATACAGAAGTGGTGCAGGTGTTTCTATTAGACTTTTCCTCTGATTGCTCCACTCCTGGTTTTGGCTACAAATCCTGAGGTAAAAAACTCATCAAACACTCAGTGTGTGCACGAGGCCTTACCTCTCCACTCACTCACTTCTAGATCGATAAGGCCATATGCACACGTTCAGTATTTGATGCGTTTTTTACCTCAGGATTTGTAGACAAAACCAGGAGTGGGTGATTAAATACAGAAGTGGTGCAGGTGTTTCTATTACACTTTTCCTCTGATTGCTCCACTCCTGGTTTTGTCTACAAATCCTGAGGTAAAAAACTCACCAAATACTGAACGTGTGCACGTGGCCTTATTCTTATAGAATGACATCAACACATGTTGCACTATACATGGAAATCTTACAATGTGTTACCTCATTTACAGCTAAATATACAGTATGTATGGCCCATACCGTATACACTTTTTATGTCATCAATATATGTAAGTTAAATGCATCAGCAGATATAGATATATATAGATATGAATGAATTTACTATTACTTTCATAACCTTCATTTATAACTATATCCAGAAAATAATAGAGTCAAATATGTTTTAACTCTACCTCCTGGTAAAAAAAAAAAATGACTGTATTTATAAGATGCATCGGCCCATAAGGCGCACTTAGGTTTTAGAGGAGGAAAATGGAAAAATAATTTGAAGCAAAAAATGTGATCATGGCACACTGTTCTGGGGGATCTGCTGCTGTTATTGCTATGGGGGTAATGTTCCCCAATTCTGTAATAATTCTGTACTAATGTACCCCATCCTGGTTTCTTTCCAGGTATAAATGTTACATAAATGTCTTTGAAGGGAACCTGTCAGCTCTTTTAGCCCCCCTAACCTATCACTACCTGTCCCTGCACCCTCCGACTACATTCCTAACCATCCCTCTCTGACCTATATGGCATTTATAGAAATTGAATACATGGATTTAGTAACTTACAAAATCCATGTCGGGTGGGCGTTCCTATGGCGCCTCTGACGGGTAGGCGGTGTCTCCAGGGCCGCGCTCCCCCTGCCTCGCTGCTGTAACTACGCCCCGATGGGGGGCATCATTCTTTCATGACCAATGTCCTGATTTAAATTTCCCGCCCCGCTCTTCCGGGTTTATGATGCGGAAGCATCTGCCGCGTCATACCCGAGCATGCGCCGTGCGCCGGGTGTAAAACATACCCAGGCTGCCTTCAACATGCGATCTGCGCATGCTCTGAAGGTGACCTTGTGCCAGGACACGGTTGCTAGGCAACGATCCCAAGCTTCGGACAGGTGAGTATTCCCCCCCCTTCCCCGAAAGAGACAGTATATATACTGTGTTCCAAATTATTATGCAAATGTTCTTTTTTTCTGATTTTCCTAAAAAATGGTTGGTGCAAATGACAGTCAGTATAATAAAAGGCATCACCCGTTAGAGTATACATCGAATTTATTGAAGAAACCTCCCAATGATAACAGTATAATCTTCAAAATTAAAAAAAAACTCTAAATGCCCTGTTCCAATTTATTATGCACGGTAGAGTTTGTAAACATTTGATATGTTTGAAAGAACTGAAAATGCTGATTTGTTGAATTGGCAGCATTAGGAGGTCAGATTCACTGAAATAAAAAGCTATTTAACTCCAAAACAGGCCAAGTTACATGTTAACATAGGAACCCTTCTTTGATATCACCTTCACAATTCTTGCATCCAATGAACTTGTGAGTTTCTGGAGAGTTTCTGCTTGTATTTCTTTGCATGATGTCAGAATAGCCTCCCAGAGCTGCTGTTTTGATGTGAACTGCCTCCCACCCTCATCTTTTGCTTGATTATACTCCAAAGGTTCTCTATAGGGCTGAGGTCAGGGGAAGATGGTGGCCACACCATGAGTTTATCTCCTTTTATGCCCATAGCAGCCAATGGCACAGAGGTATTCTTTGTAGCATGAGATGGTGCATTGACATGCCTGAGGATGATTTTACTCCTAAAGGCACATTTTTGCTTTTTGTACCATGGAAGAAAGTTCTCAGTTGGAAACTCTATATATGTTGCAGAGGTCATTTTCAGACCATCAGGAACCTTAAAGGGGCCTACCAGCTGTTTCCCAATGATTCCAGCCCAAAATATGACTCCTCCACCTCCTTGCTGACGTCGCAGCCTTGTTGGGACATGGTAGCATCCACCAACCATCAACTACCCTATTCATCTGAACTATCCAGGGTTGCTCGGCACTCATCAGTAAACAAGACTGCTTGAAAATTAGTCTTCATGTATATCTGGACCCACTGCAACTGTTTCTGCATGTGAGCACTGTTTAGGGGTGGCCAAATAGTAGGTTTATGCACCACACCAAGCCTTTGAAGGATCCTACACCTTGAGGTTTGAGGGACTCCAGAGGCACAAGCAGCTTCAGATATTTGTTTGTTGGTTTGTAAGGCCTTTTTAGCAGTTGATCTCTTAATCTGATGAACTTACCTGGCAGAAACCTTCCTCATTCTACCTTTATCTGCACGAACACCTCCGTGCTCAGAATCAGCCACAAATCTCTTCACAATACGATGATCACGCTTAAGTTTTTGTGAAATATCTAATGTTTTCATCCCTTGTCCAAGGCATTGCACTATTTGTTGCTTTTCAGCAGCAGTGAGATCCTTTTTCTTTCCCATGTTACTTGAAAACTGTGACCTGCATAATATTTTGGAACACCCAGTTTTCCTTTTATTGGGCTCACCTGCCAAACTAATTATCACAGGTATATGAGATTGATTTCAATGATCTAAAGAACCCTGAGACACAATACCATCAATGGGTTTCATTGAAAAAAAAATAAAAATAAAACCCTATGACACTTAAAACCAATTTGCATAATAATTTGGAACACAGTGTATATGTAATGTGGAATACACACACATATGTACTGTCTCTTTCGGGGGGGATACTCATCTGTCCGAAGTTTGCGATCGTTGCCTGGCGACCGCGTCCTGGCACAAGGCCGCCTTCAGCGCATGCCCAGAACGCGTGTTGAAGGCGACCTGGGCATGTTTTACACCCGGCGCACTGCGTATGCCCAGGTATGACGCAGCATGACGCGGTGGCCGGCATCCGAGTAATAAACCTAAAAGAGCAGGGTATGAAATTTAAATCAGGAAATCGGTCCTGGGCGTAATTTCAGCAGTGAGGCGGGGGGAGCGCGGCGCTGGAGACAGCACCTCCTCGTCAGAGGCGCCATAGGAAAGCCCACCCGACATGGAATTTGTAAGTTACTAAATCCATGTATTCAATATAAATGCCATATAGGTCAGAGAGGGATGGTTAGGAAAGTAGTAGTAGGCTGCAGGGACAGGTAGTGATAGGTTAGGGGGGCTGAAAGGTTCCCTTTAAGTCTAACACAAATTTTGACTTTAAGATGTGACTGCAAATGCGCTGTCGCCAGCACCATTTTGGTTGAGACCTGAGGAATCTACAGACAGTCAATCAATAATGGTGCCGGAGATCACAGTCTATGCATGCGTGCTCCGACACCATATTATTGATGACAGTCAGACCATAGAAACACAATGCATAAACACAGCTCATAATGCCGCACACCTCTCGGTGACTGCTTCAGTGCAGAGAGGTGGACTGGAGATTATGGATATGGGGAGCAGTGCATATTCATTCTCTTAAACAAATGTGTTATCCCCAGCTCTGGTCCCCACCTCCTGTGACCCTACTTCTGCCTTCTGTGATCCCGTGCTGCTGCTGCACCCCCACTTTCTTCTAAAAAATGTGTTGGGGTGGAGTGCATCTTATAGTCTGAAAAATACAGTATATAGAAAAATTATAAACTATCAATATAATAATTATATTTTTTTATTCTTGGTAGATGGCTATGTCAGAAGATCAAAGAGACATGTGATGTCATCAGATTTTAAAGCAGATGATCCTGATATTAAGCAAGATATTTATGAAATGCATGCTACTATCCAAGATCTACCATCAGCTTTTCACCATGAAGCTCTATCAGATAATCCCTTTCAGCTGGTCCTATTTTCTGATTCATTACAGGAAAATAGAAATCACAGAAATGATGTTGAACATAAAAAGTTTCACAAATGGGAGAATCTATCTGCATCTGGAACATGTTATGTAGATAAATCAAATCTTGTTAATTATAACAAAAGTCATATAGAAGCAAAGGAATTCTCTAGTTCTCAATGTGGAAAATATTTCATCCAGAAATCACATCCTTATGAGCATCAAAAAACTAATTTGGGGGATAATTCATGTTCAAATCTTGTTATACAACAGAGAATTGCCGTAGGGGAAAAGCCATATTCATGTTCTGAATGTGGGAAATGTTTTACAGAAAAATCATCTCTTATTAACCATGAGAAATGTCATACAGGGGAGAAGCCGTTCTCATGTTCAAAGTGTGGAACCTGTTTTAATCGTCACTCAAATCTTGTTAGACATGAGAAAAGTCACAGAGGGGAGAAGCCATTTTCATGTTCAGAATGTGGGAAATGTTTTATACAGAAGTCAAGTCTTGTTGATCATCAAAGAATTCACACAGGAGAGAAGCCTTTTTTATGTTCAGAATGTGGACAATGTTTTAACCGAAAATATTCTCTTGTTTTGCATCAAAGAAGTCACACTGGAGTGAGGCCATATGTATGTTCAGAATGTGGGAAAGGTTTTACAGAGAAATCATATCTTATTAACCATCAGAAAACGCATACTGGGGAGAAGCTTTTTTCATGTTCAAAATGTGGAAGCTGTTTTAATCGTCAACCAGATCTTGTTAGACATGAGAAAAGTCACAGTGGGGAGAAGCCATTTTCATGTTCAGAATGTGGGAAATGTTTTATACAGAAGTCAAATCTTGTTGATCATCAAAGAATTCACACAGGAGAGAAGCCTTTTTTATGTTCAGAATGTGGACAATGTTTTAACCGAAAATATTCTCTTGTATCGCATCAAAGAATTCACACTGGAGTGAAGCCATATTCATGTTCAGAATGTGGGAAAGGTTTTTCAGAGAAATCATCTCTTATTAACCATCAGAAAAGTCATACTGGGGAGAAGCTTTTCTCATGTTCAAAATGTGGAACCTGTTTTAATCGTCAATCAAATCTTGTTAGACATGAGAAAAGTCACAGAGGGGAGAAGCCATTTTCATGTTCAGAATGTGGGAAATGTTTTAAACAGAAGTCAAATCTTGTTGATCATCAAAAAATTCACACAGGGGAGAAGCCTTTTTTATGCTCAGAATGTGGACAATGCTTTAAACCGAAAATATTCTCTTGAATCACATCAAAGAATTCACACTGGAGTGAAGCCATATTCATGTTCAGAATGTGGGAAAGGTTTTAAACAAAAATCCAATCTTGTTAGACATCAGAGAAGTCACACAGGGGAGAAGCCATAGTCATGTGTACATGCAATATGTTTCATCTAAAAACACATCTTGTAAACCATCAGAGATATCAAATGGAATAAACCATTTTTATGCTCACAGTGGGAAATGTTTTGCCCACCAAAATACATTCTCTTAAGCATCAACAAACTCTATTAACAAAGGTAAAATAAAGGATTTCAGTAAGAATATGGTCTCATATACATGTCACACATTAGAAAGGGAGATTAATCTAGAGCTCTAAAGTATTTTTAGGACTTGTTAGTAATTAATGATGAACTTTAGTATTCCACAACGCAAATATAAATCAAAGATTTACCCATGGAACGTACACAAATGTAATCAACTCACCAAGTGCGTGTGTGCCTAATCCCCAGGGTTTCTGATTACCCTGTCAACAGAATGAGTAAACTATTATAGCACGTACACAAGTCACCTTTTATTACAAATATGCAGAAATGTAAAAAAAAACCATAAAATCGACATTTGTGTTCCATCACCAGGCAACATGTTTCAAACAGTTCTTAGATAGATCCATTTAATAGCCATGTGGATAGAATATAACATTTTGGATATACAGTTGTGGCCAACAGTATTGACATCCCTGCAATTCTGTCAGATAATACTCAGTTTCTTCCTGAAAATGATTGCAATCACAAATTCTTTGGTATTATTATCTTTATTTAATTTGTCTTCAATGAAAAAACACAAAAAGAATTGTCCTAAAGTCAAATTGGATCTAATTCCACACCAAACTTAAAAAAGGGGGTGGACAAAAGTATTGGCACTGTTAGAAAAATATTGTGATGCTTCTCTAATTTGTGTAATTAACAGCACCTGTAACTTACCTGTGGCACCTAACAGGTGTTGGCAATAACTAAATCACACTTGCAGCCAGTTGACATGGATTAAAGTTGAGTCAACCTCTGTCCTGTGTCCTTGTGTGTGCCACATTGAGCATGGAGAAAAGAAACAAGACCAAAAAACTGTCTGAGGACTTGAGAAACCAAATTGTGAGGAAGCATGAGCAATCTCAAGGCTACAAGTCAATCTCCAAAGACCTGAATGTTCCTGTGTCTACCGTGCGCAGTGTCATCAAGAAGTTTAAAGCCCATGGCACTGTGGCTAACCTCCCTAGATGTGTACGAAAAAAAAAAAATTGACGAGAGATTTCAACGCAAGATTGTGCGGATTGTGGATAAAGAACCTCGACTAACATTCAAACAAGTTCCAGCTGCCCTGCAGTCTGAGGGTACAACAGTGTCAACCCGTACTATCCGTCGGCATCTGAATTAAAAGGGACTGTATGGTATGATACCCATGAAGACCCCACTTCTTACCCCGAGACATAAAAAAGCCAGGCTGGAGTTTGCCAAAACTTACCTGAGAAAGCCTAAAACGTTTTGGAAGAATGTTCTCTGGTCAGATGAGACAAAAGTAGAGCTTTTTGGGCAAAGGCATCAACATAGAGTTTACAGGAGAAAAAAAGAGGCATTCAAAGAAAAGAACACAGTCTTTACAGTCAAACATGGCGGAGGTTCCCTGATGTTTTGGGGTTGCTTTGCTGCCTCTGGCACTGGACTGCTTGACTGTGTGCATGGCATTATGAAGTCTGAAGACTACCAACAAATTTTGCAGCATAATTTAGAGCCCAGTGTGAGAAAGCTGGGTCTCCCTCAGAGGTCATGGGTCTTCCAGCAGGACAATGACCCAAACCACACTTCAAAAAGCACTAGAAAATGGTTTGAGAGAAAGCACTGGAGACTTCTAAGGTGGCCAGCAATGAGTCCAGACCTGAATCCCATAGAACACCTGTGGAGAGATCTAAAAATGGCAGTTTGGAGAAGGCACCCTTCAAATATCAGGGACCTGGAGCAGTTTGCCAAAGAAGAATGGTCTAAAATTCCAGCAGAGCATTGTAAGAAACTCATTGATGGTTACCGGAAGCGGTTGATTGCAGTTATTTTGGCTAAAGGTTGTGCAACCAAGTATTAGGCTGAGGGCGCCAATACTTTTGTCCGGCTCATTTTTGGAGTTTTGTGTGAAATGATCAATGTTTTGCTTTTTGCTTCATTCTCTTTTGTGTTTTTTCATTGAAAACAAATTAAATGAAGATAATAATACCAAAGAATTTGTGATTGCATTTTCAGGAAGAAACTGAGTATTGTCTGACAGAATTGCAGGGGTGTCAATGCTTTTGGCCACAACTGTACACTAGCGATTAAAATTAGAGAACAACACATAATTTCCTTAAAGGGAACCAACCACCCCAAATGACCCCCCAGGACTGTTAATATGTTTCCATACACCCAGCACACACATTTGGGGCAATCGTTTTTGCTAAAAAAAACTGATTAGTAGAAGCTAAGATATAGCTTTATAAACTTTAAAAAATCTTGCCGACTGGGCGTTACCTAGCTGCCGGGGAAGTGGAGCGCTGCGCAATATGTACTACCTGGTCCGGTGCCGTCCCTGCAGTCCTGTCCGGTGCTGTCCCCGCTTTACTGTCCGGTGCTGTGCCCGCTGATCTGTCCGGTGCTGTGCCAGTGTACATGCTGTGCCCCAGGCCGGTAACATGAATATCGGTGCGGGCGCCGGGCAATGGGGACGCTTCCTGCTTCCTCCTGCCAATCCCCGCCCAGGGCAGCCCTGCACCAATGAGAACGCAGGACCAGTGATGTCATGTAACCGCCCCTGCGCTGTGATTGGCTCAGGACCCGTGAGTCACGGGTCACAACGGCGATCACATGACACAATGGCCCTGCGTTCTCATTGGTGCAGGGCTGCCCTGGGCGGGGATTGGCAGGAGGAAGCAGGAAGCGTCCCCATTGCCTGGCGCCCGCACCGATAATCATGTTACCGGCCTGGGGCACAGCATGTACACTGGCACAGCACCGGACAGTAAAGCGGGGACAGCACCGGACAGGACTGCTCCACCCCCGCGGCAACTAGGTAACGCCCAGTCGGCAAGATTTTTTAAAGTTTATAAAGCTATATCTTAGCTTCTACTAATCAGTTTTTTTAGCAAAAACGATTGCCCCAAATGTGTGTGCTGGGTGTATGGACACATATTAACAGTCCTGGGGGGTCATTTGGGGTGGTTGGTTCCCTTTAATGTCAAGGTCATTCTGTTGTCCTATGTGAAAATATCGTAACATGAGTAAAATAACAGTATTTTAGGCTTATTTCACAAATTGAATATATTCTTTTAGTGATGAGAGCTACTTTAATTTATTTCAGTCTGATGGGAATAGTTATGCTCGTCGATAAACTGGGGAAAGGCTGAACCCAAGGTATGTAACGAAGTCAGTGAAAGGTGATGTAGGACTTGTCATGGTTTGGGGAATGTTTCCTGCTGCAGGGGTTGGACCTACAGCTACATGGCAGAGTGAAAACAAGAGTGTATCAGAACCTTCTTCAACAACACGTGTTTCCTTACTTGCGTTCAGCACTCAATCAGTCAGCAATTTTCATGCAGGACAATGCCGCCTATCACACAGCAACACAGGGAAAGCAGTTCCTTGAAACAGAAAACATTGAAACAATGAAATGGCCGCCAGAGTCCTGATCTAAACCCAATAGAAAACGACTGGAAAATCCTTGGTGTCAAAGTTTCAATCATTTTGCTGGCTGCGTGTGCAGGACTTTGGCTGCTGGAAACACTGGCTTCAGATTTGACATACCAAGATGCAACCATATGGATGTCAACAATCTCTGCTGAAGAACGGCTGCACATCACCTTGCGGTAATTTATGACAAAAAATGTGTCAAATTAATTTTTTAACAACATGAATTGCTGCATATGCAAGTGTATGTGTGGGGCCCCTATGGGAAGGCGCCACAGGGAGGTACTGCACCCCAAACAGAAGGTGTAGTGCCTCCGTAGTCATGGATATGGGGTTTCTCACAGAGTCTGTCATAAGCACACATACACTAGGCCACCTTAGGATTGGCGGACCGTATATTCAGTAGGTCCCGGTGGGTGGAGCCTAGAGTAGAGTGGCAGACTTGAGTGACAGAGTCAGTCAGCGAGAGAGCCAGCAGGAGGACAGACGTCAGGAGACTGTGCCCTTGACAGGAGGGCACCTCTTTGGAGAGAGGTGACCCAGACACCAGAGGGGACAAACCAGGACCGGTTGGAGCCGGCTGGGGAGTCCGGGGTTGACACCGGCATACCGGAGCCGAGGCAGTCAGTTGGTCTATCCCTGACTGAAAACCGACAAGCTGTGGGACCAACATAAGGAAGCCATAGTGCCACGGACTGAATCCCTACCTCAGTTCCAAATTGGGTCCAGGACACTTTAGGGAAAGGACTGAATTCCGGTGGCGGGAGGATTACTCGTCTGTCGCTCCCGTTCATACCGGTAAGGAACCGACTGTACCTAACAGTAACAGACCAGGGGACTGGCAAAAGGGCTCTTCAGCGTGTTTAAAGAGAGGTAAAGAGGAAACCAGACCCAGAAAGCTATTACAAACGGGACCACTGACAGACTCTGAAAAGACACCTCAAAATTTGTGGCTACGTCCCCGTTAAACTAGACTGTACTGTGTACCTGTTTTCATCTGGCGACAGTAAAGAACTTCTTGAGCTGATCTGCTGTCTGTTCTTTTCTCTGCTGCCCGGAGGGCTCCCACAGAATCAAATAGATGAGGACAACTACTCCCCTCATCTACCCCGCTGCCCTGAGGTAAAGCTCCACCTGTGGGGAGCTGTACTACTCTTGTACTACTAACATGTGCCAGCCATGGGAAACGTGTGCCAGTCATGGGAGACGTGTGCCAGTCACGGGGGACGTGTGCCAGCCACGGGGGACGTGTGCCAGCCACGGGGGACATGTGCCAGCCATGGTGTATGTGTGCCAGCCATGGGAGACATGTGCCAGCCATGGGAGATGTGTGCCAGCCACGGGGGTTGTGTGCCAGCCATAGGGGACGTGTGCCAGCCATAGGGAATGTGTGCCAGCCATGGGGGACGTACACAAGCCATGGGGGATGTGTGCCAGCCACAGGGGACGTGTGCCAGCCATAGGGGACGTGTGCCAGCCACAGGGAACATGTGCCAGCCATGGGGGACATGTGCCAGCCATGGGGGATGTGTGCCAGCCATGGGGGATGTGTGCCATAAATAGGGGACGTGTGCCAGCACAGGGTGTCGTGTACCAGCTAGTGATGAGTGAGCACTAAAATGTTCAGGTGCTCGGGTCGAGCATATCGTGATGCTCGGGTGCTTGACCCGATCACTGAGCCCAATGTTAATCTATGGGTTCAGGAGGCGTTTCAGCCACAGGCAAAGCAAAACGCTCCTAACAATTCCTCACTCTGTGAGGCAGGCAGGAGGCAGCAAAGAGAGGAAGGAGGCGCGGAGGACAGCAAGGGCTTCATAATCAGTAAGGGCCACTTTACACACACCAACTTATCTGTCCAACTTCTGAACAACTTACTGGTTGCAGTGAAATCATGGACACATTGCTCCATTTTGTGGCTGTGTACAATGGAACAATGTGTCCATGATTTCACTGCAGCCAGTAAGTTGTTCAGAAGTTGGACAGATAAGTTGGTGTGTGTAAAGTGGCCATAAGTCCCTCCGGACTCGTTAGCTCTACACTTTCTAAAGTGTTTTTTACAGGTTGGGGGTAGAGGGGGGTGGAAACATGGGAGACCCCTTCCCTGAATGCAGCAGACACGCTGCATTAAGTGCCGCTTTCAGTTTGGAAAGAACCAGGGGGGTTGACAGGTCCTCTTTAAGCTCCTGCTTGAAAGTAGAAACAGGAGCAAATTGTGGTATGGGCCTTGCTTCTTTCTGGCTGCTCTTACTGGAATTTGCTAGGTCATGCTAAAACTGATTGCGGACTGACTGCCATCTCCTCTGAACATCTTGCTCTACAATATACCAAAAATTAATTAGGATACATTTAATTTGAGAAATAATATGTTGAAACATGACTGTAATGACAATTTACCAATCTCCTATTGGAGCTTGGAATCTGAATCCTCAAATCGGTGGTAGGGGGCCGTCATACACTACGATTTTGTGAGGGAACTCAATAACGATCTCAGTGGTGCACGCTCGTGGACAACATCGTTAGTGAGGTGTCACATGTATAGATAACGTTCAGGACGCAGAAACGACGTTGCGTGCAGGTATCGTTTGCATAACCAGCGATTGATGCTTGTCAATGATGTGAATAGGCGAAATCGTTAAGGAGATCGGTTATGGTGGTGTCACACAGAACAATGCAGCAGATTGGATGATCCACATCGTCTGATATGGGGTCCGGCTCTCATATCTGTGATTAACGATCTGACCACAGATCGACCTGTCACATGCAACGACGTCGGTGCAGCGACTGAAAATCTGCGACGTTTAAGCGATATCTTTACAGACATCATGTGACGGCCGCCGTAGAGTTATCGACATATCCAGAGCCACCCTGCATCGTGTACATGTATTGGATTAGTTTTGCAAAGCAGGGTCCCAAACCGTTGGCATTCTATGCACCTAAGAAAAAAAATACTTCAAATACACAGCCGTACATTTACACAAGGAATAAATGTAATTAGATACAAAGAACAAACAGATATGAGATAGATTATAGGCGGCCGTCACACGCTACGATATATGGATAGATATCGCTAGAACGCGCCTGATTAAACATCGCTCGAACGATGTCTGTGCGTGTGACGGCACGACACGACCAACGAGAAATGATCAGATCGTAAGATCGAGATATGAGATCCGGACCTCATATCTGACGATGTCGGCTTAGTGGATACGCAGAATCGATGCGTCTAAATGAACGATATCGTTTGAAAGCTGTGAATTGAGCGATGCAGAAATCTAACACGTAGGCGTGCCGGATATTCACCTGTGTCACGCCTCCTCAGTTGTGATTCGTTAACCCTCATGCGTTACGATTGCCTGGCGCAACCTCAGATACTATTGGTGGAAGCTCCTGCGTTCCCACTGGTTGTTCGTTCACAGGGCGCCATTTTGGAAGAGCTGTCACTTCAGCACTACACAAAGCTTAAAAATTATACTATGTTATGGGCTCAATATAGTATGCACACTGTCATACACCGCAACGATATTGCTGTAGGTAGCGCACAACGTGGCGTTACGCCACGCCCCCTGGTTATTGGCCCCTAGGTGTCGCATAAGTGTTTATTGTACGTGTTTACACATGTACATTGAGATGCACATCACAGGACATTCGGTAAATGAGGCCGCCATGTTTGCAAGGACATCTGACCAATGAGGACGCAGTACTGGCCACCAATGATGGAGTGAGGGGCGCGGCTTCTAAACCATGTTGCACGCCTATGTGCTCCAATTTACCTTCAAATACGCCCACATTTTCCCCTACATCGTTTACGACGCTTCTGTGTGACTGTTTGCTAACGATGTGCACAGATGATAAGTAGATCACTCATACGACCGCTGGATCGCTGCATCGGGGAGTCGGATGAGCGATGTCTGTGCGCGTAACGTAACGACGATCGATCACACACATCGTACGGACGATGTGCAAATCCGACATCGTTTCTAACATCGTTATCTATATCATAGCGTGTGACGGCCGCCATAGAAAGATACATACACTCATGGCCAAAAGTTTTGAGAATGACACCAAAATTATATTTTCACCTGATCTGCTGCCCTCTGGTTTTTATTTGTGTTTGTCTGATGTTTATATGACATACAGAAACATAATTGCAATCATATTATGATACCAAAAGGTTCTATTGACAGTTAGAATGAGTTAATGCAGCAAGTCAATATTTGCAGTGTTGACCCTTCTTCTTCAGGACCTCTGCAATTCTCCCTGGCTGCTCTCAATCAACTTCTGGACCAAATCCTGACTGATAGCCGTCCATTCTTGCATAATCAATGCTTGCATTTTGGCAGAATTTGTTGGTTTTTGTTTGTCCACCCGTCTCTTGATGATTGACCACAAGTTCTCAATGGGATTAAGATCTGGGGAGTTTCCAGGCCATGGACCCAAAATCTCTATGTTTTCTTCCCTGAGCCATTTAGTTATCACCTTTGCTTTATGGCAAGGTGCTCCATCATGCTGGAAAAGGCAGTGTTGGGTGCCAAACTGCTCTTGGACGGTTGGGAGAAGTTGCTCTTGGAGGACATTCTGGTACCATTCTTTATTCATGGCAGTGTTTTTAGGCAAGACTGTGAGTGAGCTGATTCCCTTGGCTGAGAAGCAACCCCACACATGAATGGTTTCAGGATGCTTTACAGTTGGCATGAGACAAGACTGGGGTAGCGCTCACCTCTTCTTCCCGAATAAGCTGTTTTCCAGATGTCCCAAACAATCGAAAAGGGGATTCATCAGAGAAAATGACTTTCCCCCAGTCCTCAGCAGTCCACTCCCTGTACCTTTTGCAGAATATCAGTCGGTCCCTGATGTTTTTTCTGGAGAGAAGTGGCTTCTTTGCTGCCCTCCTTGAAACCAGGCCTTGCTCAAAGAGTCTCCGCAGTCTCACAGTGCGTGCAGAAGCACTCACACCAGCCTGCTGCCATTCCTGAGCAAGCTCGGCACTGCTGGTAGTCCGATCCCGCAGCTGAAACAGTTTTAAGATACGGTCCTAGCGCTTGCTGGTCTTTCTTGGGCGCCCTGGAGCCTTTTTGACAACAATGGAAGCTCTCTCCTTGAAGTTCTTGATGATGTGATAGATTGTTGACTGAGGTGCAATCTTTCTAGCTGCGATACTCTTCCCTGTTAGGCCATTTTTGTGCAGTGCAATGATGGCTGCACGTGTTTCTTTAGAGATAACCATAGTTACCTGAAGAGAAGCAATGATACCAAGCACCAGCCTCCTTTTAAAGTGTCCAGTGGTGTCAGTCTTACTTAATCATGACTGATTGTTCGCCAGCCCTGTCCTCATCAACACCCACACCTGTGTTAATGGAACAATCACTAAAACGATGTTAGCTGCTCCTTTTAAAGCAGGACTGCAATGATGTTGAAATGTGTTTTGGGGGTTAAAGTTCATTTTCTAGGCAAATATTGACTTACCAAGTAATTGCTGTTAAGCTGATCACTCTTTATGACATTCTGGAGTATATGCAAATTGCCATTAGAAAAACTGAAGCAGTACTTTGTTAAAATTAACATTTGTATAATTTGTGGCTCCAATCCACACGTGTCGTACACAAACAACTCCACACTGTGCATGTTGTACACATGGTTCCGCTTTCCACATGTTGTAAGCGTACAACTCTGCACTGTACACATCATCACTCCGTACACCTCGTACACACACGGCTCCACTCTGTACACCTCATACACACACGTCTACGCTCCGTACACCTCGTACACACACGTCTCTGCTCTGTACACCTCGTACACACGCGGCTCCGCTCCATACACCTTATACACACACGGCTCCGCTCCGTACACCTTGTACACACACGGCTCCACTCTGTACACCTCATACACACACGTCTCCGCTCCGTACACCTCGTACACACACGGCTCTGCTCCATACACCTCGTACACACACGGGTCTGCTCTGTACACCTCGTACACGTGGCTCTGCTCCGTACACCTAGTACTCACCTTGTACACACACGGCTCAGCTTCATACACCTCATACACACACGGCTCTGCTCCATACGCCTCCTATGCACAGAGCCCTGCTCCGTACACCTCGTAAACACGTCTCCACTCTGTACACCTCGTACACACATGGCTCTGCTCCGTACACCTCGTACACACGGTCTGCTCCATACACCTCGTACACACGGCTCTGCTCCGTACACCTCGTAAACACGTCTCCACTCTGTACACCTCGTACACACGGCTCGGCTCCGTACACCTTGTACACACGTCTCTGCTCCGTACAGCTCGTAAACACGTCTCCACTCTGTACACCTCATACACACATGGCTCCGCTCCGTACACCTCGTACACACATGGCTCTGCTCCGTACACCTCGTAGACGTGGCTCCGATCCGTACACCTCGTACACACACGGCTCTACTCCTTACACCTCGTATACACAGGGCTCTATTACGTACACCTCATACACACACGGCTTCGCTCCGTACACCTCATACACACTCAGCTTTGCTCCGTACACCTCATACACACACAGTTCTGCTCCGTACTCCTCGTGCACACGCGGCTCCGCTCCGTACACCTCGTACACACGGCTCTGCTCCATACACCTCGAACACACGCAGCTCTGCTCAGTACACCTCGTACACACACGGCTCTGCTCCGTACACCTCATACACACACGGCTCTGCTCCATACACCTCCGCTCCGTACACCTCGTACACACACGGCTCCTCTCCGTACACCTCATACACACACGGCTCTGCTCCATACACCTCCACTCCGTACACCTCGTACACACACGGCTCCGCTCCGTACACCTCGTACACACGGCTCCGCTCCGTACACCTCGTACACACTCGGCTCCGCTCCGTACACCTCGTACACACACGGCTCCGCTCCGTACACCTAGTACACACGCGGCTCCTCTCCGTACACCTTGTACACGCGTGGCTCCGCTCCGTACACCTCGTACACACACGGCTCTGCTCCGTACACCTCGTACACACACGGCTCCGCTCCATACACCTCGTACACACACGGCTCCTCTCCGTACACCTTGTACACGCGTGGCTTCTCTCCGTACACCTTCACCTCATCCAGCACCATGGCAACCAGAGGAGCTGATCATGTGACCCTTGACTCCTCCCCTTCATGTGACATCATCACAGGTCCTGTAAGCACAGAGCAGCCATATATGTAGTGTGCGGCTCTGCAGGTGGAGGTATGTGACCATTCCCCATTACTGGACAGCACAGTAACCCCTTCATTCCCGGAGATAGTGTCCCCTTCCCCCAGTTGTGCCATGTGTATATGTACAGTAATATAAGGCTGGATGTGTCATGTATACAGGGGAGGGCACTCTGGTTTGGGGACAGATGACGCTTTCTCTCTGGGGTGGGGATTTATAGGGGACTAGCTGTAGTACCCGGCTACGCCCGGGTTAATAAATAACTGCTGTTAGCTATAACAAAATAGAATTTGAATATGTCATATTAATGACCTGTAGGAAAATAGAAGCTCAGCTGTGATTGATTGCTATAGGCAGCCTAATAAATCTCCAGCCAACAGTAATCCCTCCCCCCGGCCGGGCAGTATATGTTACCTCACACATACACATAATAGACAGCTCATGTGACTGACATCTGCCTTAATTCCCTATATGGCACATGTGTTGCACATTGGCTGTTTTTAATCAGATGTTTATGTTTGGAAAATAAAGATAGCACACGTATGAGGCGAGTTGTGTGAGGTGATTTGTGCACATTTGTGTCTGTCTGTGTGGTGTGTGTGTCCCTGGGGTGTGCATGTGTGTGTCCCTGTGGGGTGAGTGCATGTGCCCCTATAGGGTGTGTATGTGTGTGTCCCTGTGGGGGGGGTCTGTGTGGTGTGTGTCTCTCTTGTGTGTGTCTCTTTGTGGTGTGTGTGTGTGTCCCTGTGGGGTGAGTGCATGTGTCCCTATAGGGTGTGTATGTGTGTGTCCCTGTGGGGGGGGTGTCTGTGGGGGGTGTGTGTGTCTGTGTTGTGTGTGTCCCTTTGTGGTGTGTGTGTCCCTGAGGGGTGAGTGCATGTGTCCCTATAGGGTTTGTATGTGTGTGTGTCCCTGTGGGGGGGTCTGTGTGGTGTGTGTGTGTCTCTTCGTGGTGTGTGTGTCCCTGTGGGGTGAGTGCATGTGTCCCTATAGGGTTGCTATGTGTGTGTGTCCCTGTGGGGGGGGTCTGTGTGGTGTGTGTCTGTGTTATGTGTGTCTCTTTGTGGTGTGTGTGTCCCTGTGGGGTGAGTGCATGTGTCGCTATAGAGTGTGTGTGTGTCCCCTTGGGGGTGTGTGTGTGTCTCTGTGTTGTGTGTGTCTCTTTGTGGTGTGTGTTTGTTCGGGTGCGTGGTGAGTATCCAATGTTGGGGCTGCACTTTAGCGACTATACACTTGCTGTTACTTTGTGTGCGTGTGTTGTGTATACATGTCCCCGTGCGTGGTGAATATCTCATGTTGGGGCCCCACCTTAGTGACTATATGCTGGTATGTGCTGTTAGTCTTTGGTGCTATCATTAAGCCCCTCTCATTCACAACTGTCAACTGGTAACTGTCACATTTTCCCCATTATGTCGATAGGGGCAAAATTGTTTGGTGAATTGGAATGCGCGGGGTTAAAATTTCGCCTCACAACATAGCCTATGACGCTCCCGGGGTCCAGACGTGTGACTGTGCAAAATTTTGTCTCTATAGCTGACAGCTGTCGATTTTCCTCCCACACGTTTCCTTTCCCTTTTTTCCCATTATGTAGATAGGGGCAAAATTGTTTGGTGAACTGGAACGCGCAGGGTTAAAATTTTGCCTCACAACATAGCCTATGACGCTCTCGGGGTCCAGACGTGTGACTCTGCAAAATTTTGCGGCTGTAGCTGCGACGGTGTAGATGCCAATCCCGGATATACACACACACATACACACATTCAGCTTTATATATTAGATGGAAATATCTGGGGTTTTATAGCTATAGAAATCTGTAAAATGTGATAAATGTGATTTCCCTATTGTTGTGTGTAATAGTGTAGAATAAAGTGATTTCCCATGAAATGTCTGTGGTGGCTCCTGTGATGAGGACACTGATCCCGGAGATTGTGGAGCAGGAGATGGGATAAGACACAAGAGCCAGAGACATTATAGGATCTGATTATAGATTTTATGAGAAAATTGCTATATTGATATTGACGGACTGAGGTAATTGGGTACTTAGTCTCACCCTCAAACTAGCTGACCCTTTTCCAAGAAATACCTCTGAAGGTGAGGATGTCTTGGCCTCCACCTTTGCCCTCTTTCTTTCCAGCCCTAGTATAATTTCCCATCACCTTCACCCAGGGGGACTGGGCAGGAACAGCCAAACCCGACACACGGGGTTGAACTCCAAAACCAACTACTCAAAGGCTTTAGGAGAAACAGCTCACAGCATTCCCCACATTTCCTACGGCTCACTCTCCATATTTGACTCAGTTACAGAAGAAGTCTCCAGGCCCCTCTCTTCCTCTTGTCTCACTACATGCACCACTGACCCCATTCCCTCACACCTACTCCAGTCCTTCTCTCCGGTCTTCACTACTCGCCTAATCAAAATCTTTAATCTCTCCCTCTCTACTGGCATCTTCCCCTCCTCCTTCAAACATTTTATCATTACTCCATTATTGAAGAAAACTTCTCTTGACCCATCCTGCACTAATAACTACAGAACCAGTCTCCCACCTCCCCTTCATCTCTAAACTCCTGGAGCGCCTGGTCTACACCTGCCTCACCCTTTACCTCTGCACTCACTCTCTTCTAGACACATTACAGTCTGGTTTCCACCCCCTACATTCTACAGAAACCGCCCTCATCAAAGTGACCAATGACCTGACGGCAAAACGTAATGGTCACCACTCTCTGCTTATCCTCCTTGACCTCTCTGCAGCTTTTGACACTGTTGACCACCATCTCCTACTCTCTATGCTGCACTCCATTGGCATAATGGACACTTCTCTCTCCTGGTTCTCTTCCTAGCTTTCTGAAATCCCTCAGGGTTCAGTCCTTGGCCCGCTTCTCGTCTCTCTGTACACAGCCCCGATTGGACACACCATCAGCAGATTTGGCTTCCAGTACGATCTCTATGCTGATGAATCACAATTATACACTTCAGCCCTTGACCTTACTCTTGCTGTATCACAGACCACCAATGACTGTCTAGCTGCAGTTTCCAACATCATGTTGGCTCTCTATTTGAAATTCATCCTTTCCAAAACTGAACTTCTTCTGCTCCCGCCCACCACTAACCTCCCTAAATCTGACATCTCAGTGTCCAGCACCATGATAACACCTAGGCAGCAGGTTCGCTGTCTGGGTGTTATGTTTGACACCGATCTCTGCCTCACCTCCTATATACAATCTCTCGTCTGTTCTTGTCTCTTGCACCAGAAGAACATCTTTAGAGGCCGCCCCTTTCTCACCATGGAAACAACTAAAAACCCTCACCGTGGCCCTAATCCATTCCCGCCTTGACTACTGCAATTGTCTATTAATCGGCCTCCCCGTCTTTAAACTTTCCCCTCTCCAGTCCATCCTTAATGCAGCAGCCAGGATCACCCATCTGGCCAATCGTTACTCAGATGTCTCTGCTCTGTGCCAGTCATTGCACTGGCTGCCCGTATACTACAGGATCAAATTCAAATTGCTTGTTCTCACCCACAAAGCTCTTCACAGTGCAGAACCTCCCTACATCTCCTCCCTAATCTCTGTCTATCACCCCACTCGTTCTCTACGTTCTACAAATGACTTTTAACTAACATCTGCACTAATCCGATCCTCCCACTCCCGGCTCCATCACTTCTTCCGAGCTGCACCAATTCTCTGGAATGCTTTACCACAAGAAATCAGGACTATCCACAACTTGCATAGCTTTAGACGCTCCATAAAAACACATCTTTTTAAGGCGGCCTATCATACTCCCTAATAGAAGTCCTTTATACTGTACATAGCACATTCACTATCTCTCTGGTCATAACTCTTCATCAAACTCCACCAAACCCAAAAGCTCTACACAGATTGTCTGGTGACCATTCATGTAACTTTATTTCTATCCCTTATTTCCTCAAGATGCCTTGACCATCAGTGTAATAAGCCTCTGTACTTTGTGTAACCCCTATCTCGTTGTAGATTGTAAGCTCTTTTGAGCAGGGTCACCTTTATTTTTGCTTTATTTATTGCATTGTATTTTTTACATTGATTCTATGCCTAGTGTATTGGATTTTTTTATATTGATTCTCTACTTACTGTATTGAATATATTTTTTATTGTTACCTATGACCGTTTGTACACGAACCACTATATTGTAAAGCGCTGTGGAATATGTTGGCGCTATATAAATAAAGTTTCATTATCATTATATTTTTATCCAAATATCACAATGGTTAAAGAGAGTATGAACTCTATCAGTGATATCAGGTGATGGGTCATGAGAATATTCAAAAGCTAGGGGAAATGGTCATCGACCATATCACCTGTGATGCAGAGCACAGCAGCAGTAGAAACTAGAACAAACTGACATTAAAGGGAACCTGTCACCCCCTTTGGCCATTTTAAATTATGCCCACCAGCTTACAAATTATGTAAATGGGATTCTAGTAACCCCTGTAATGTGCCCAGCCGTGCGCTCGTACCTGAAATATGAACTTTTATTATGTACAGAGCTGGCCTTCTACTGAGACCGGGAGACTGCTAGTGAGACCTGATGGATGATGTGCTCGCCGCCCCTCCAGGCTGCTCAACATCACCCTGCAGTTTTTAAATTTCCCGCCCGTCCTCTGGCCGTCACTTGAGTGATAGCCGCACTCACACCGGCGCAGTGGAGTGGGTGTATACGCTGCATTGAACAGGCTGATGTCTCACGAGTTTTCACAAAACTTGCGAGACGGCGGCACAGACAGGTGCACCTGTGCAGTGGAGCGGGTGTCTGTTTATAGTGCCGACGTCTCACAAGATTTGTGAAGTCTCGCGAGACATCAGCACTAGCGCGGAAACCCGCTCCACTGCATCGGCGCGAGTGCGGCTGTCACTCAAGCACCAGCCAGAGGAGGGGCGGGAAATTTAAAAGCTGCAGGGCAATGTTGAGCAGCCTGGAGGGGTGGCGAGAACACCATCCATCAGGTCTCACTAGCAGCCTCCCGGTCTCAGTAGGAGGCCAGTTTGTCCATTTGGGCTGTCACTTATATTTTTTTCATATCTCTTTGTATCTTTCCCCTTATCTCCAGTATTTTTTATGATTTTACAATTTTCCATCTTCTTTCCATTTAGACTTCCAAAACATCAGACCTTCTCAATTTTACTGGTTGACCCATACAGGATGGCTAGGGACAGGGAGAAGGTGGCGGAGAGGATCTTCCACCTCACCCTAGAGATCCTGTTCCTTGTTACTGGAGAGGTGAGAGATTGTGATGACAATGTCACATGACATCATTCTTATCTATGGACAGAATAACAGATGACAGAACTGGAGAGGTGAGGACTCTGGAAATGTCTGGAGACTGGAGATTTATTAATGTGTCTCTCCATAACCAGGATTACACAGTAGTGAAGAGCTCTAGTGATCTGTGCTGTCAGGACCCTGTGTCTGAGGGAAGAGCCCTGAGCCCAATCACAGGGCCTCCACCTCACCCCCTGATACATGAGGACATCAATGACCAGAAGATCCTAGAACTCACCTACAAGATGATTGAGCTGCTGACTGGAGAGGTGACACTGCTGGGAATGCTGCTGCTGCTGGGACATTATACAGTAACGCTATGAAGGGATCGGGGGATGACAATGGTATCATTGTATGTGTCAGGTTCCTATAAGGTGTCAGGATGTCACCGTCTATTTCTCCATGGAAGAGTGGGAGTATTTAGAAGGACACAAAGATCTGTACAAGGACATAGTCATGATGGAGGATCCCCGGCCGCCCCTCACATCACCAGGTAATAGACAGGACTAAATACACACGGCCTATAATGATCTGTATGTAAAGAATGAATTCAGCCCCTGTATGTGTCTCCTCCAGTTCTATCCAGTGAGAGGACAACACCAGAGAGATGTCCCCGTCCTCTTCTCCCACAGGACTGTAAACAAGAAGATCCCGATGTTCCTCAGGATGATCAGGTAGATGGAGAGAAGGTGTGATGAGATCTCCCTATGATGTGTAGATGGCTGTGAAGGTCTTGTGCTCAGTCTTGTTTTATCCTCCAGTATTCTATGTTTTATACTTGTGTAATGAGAACAGTGGAGATGGCAGATTACAGCTGATCATAGATGGGACTTCTCCATCTGTCTGTGACTTTTACAATCTTTGTTTCAGGGTGAAGATCTGCCCCATATTAATATTATAGAGACATATGTGAGGGGTGATGAGCGGTGTACACAGGAGATTCCTACTGATGACTACCCAGGTGAGTAGTGATCATTAAATGCAGAGTAGTAGGAGATTCTTCTTAAGGCCCAGTTACACACAGATAATTGTGCAGAGATTGTTGGCAGATCTCTGGTTGCAGTGAAATCATGGACACATTGTTCCGTTTTGTGACTGTGTACAAATGTAACTATGTGTCCATGATTTCACTGCAACCAGAGATCTGCCAACAATCTCTGCACAATTATCTGTGTGTAACTGGGCCTTAAGAAGAGTCTCCTACTACTCTGCCCTTGAAGGTACCGTCACACAGGGACATATCGCCGGTGATGTTGCCGGCAACTGAGGGGCGTGGCCAGGTTGCAGTGACATCGCCGGAGAGTTGCCTCGTGTGACAGGGCGATAATCAGGGGAAAAATCGCCTGAGTAACATCGCCAGGTTTCCCAACAATGTTCGGAAACCTGGCGATGTTGCTGAGGCGATCATGCCTGATCGCCCTGTGTAACGCGGCAACCTGCAATGTTGCGGGCGATTCCGCCTATCTACAACATTGCGAGTTATCGCTCGCTGGGTTGCTGAGCAACCCAGCGAGCGATAGCCGCGGCAACTAGCCGGCGACATCACCGGTAAGTTGCTCAGTCTGACATCTCACCGGCGATGTTGTCAGGGATGCGCGCTCCCGCGATCGCCGGCAACATCGCCGGCGATATGTCCCTGTGTGACGGTACCTTAAGGCACGCCAGTGCAATAATCATTGTGTAATCAGCATCTTGGTATGCCACACCTGTGAGGTGGATGGATCATCTCGGCAAAGCAGAAGTGTTCACTAATGTAGATGTAGACAAATTAGTAAACAGTATTTGAGAGAAAAAGGCCTTTTACAGTATGTACATAGAAAAAGTCTTAAATCTTTCAGTTCCGCTCTTGAGAAATGGGAGCAAAAATAAAAGTGATGCCTTGATATTTTTGTACAGTATAGATCCCACAGCATAATAAATATAAGCTCTAGAAAACAAATTATTATTATTTATTATTATAGCGCCATATATGCCATGGCGCTTTACATAGACAAGTACAAATCAACAAGTACCCTACCGTTCTGGCCATCCCTACTACTTGAAGACCCCAATGTGGTCCCTCCCCACCAATTCTTACCACTGTCTTATGGTGAAACCTGTCCTGGCTGCAACCTGGAACGTCCATGACATGTGTTATAAGGTCAAGACAAATGTCATAACCTTCAAACATGCATGGGCAAGGGCATCCCGGGTCTAGCTGCAAGTAGAAACCCTGATGTAGTGGACTCATCACAAGTTTGTGTCACACATCATGATGTTGCAGCGCTCATGTTCAAACACGTCCTGGGCCTGTTTACAGCTGAAAGACCTGACCTTATTATGCCACATTTTAGTATTTTAAGCTCTGAATTATTATGCAGCTTGTAAATTTATCATAGTTTCAAAGAAATGTAAAGTTGAGGTCACATGAAAACAATAACTTTACACACCATTGCTGAGTTTTTATTAGAAATACTTATTTTTTTGTCCACTATTATTCCTTCTACTAAAATTGAATTTTACTACTTGCCCTATGCCCTATGCGAAGTGAAAAACTAATGCCACTCAATAAGGGTAACAATCCTTAAAGTCATAATCAACTCTTTAACAAGCCTTTTAATATGACTTAGGATTTGTGCCAAATCAGAACCCCAAACTGCAGACGCTGCGTTTCGGGGTGACTGCCCCTCATCAGTGCAGTGTGTGGGAATTCTGATCTGGCTGTATGAGAGCCTAAGATGAGGTCTGGGGGACTAGCTATTCACCTCATGAAGAGGATTCTGCTTACTGGCATAAGGAGATAGATAAGCTGATAAGGAGACTTATAGCCACAATGCTCCTCTGGGAAATATGCAAATTGTCACTTCAGTGAGGAAGTGAAAAACTCTAATGACACCCAATAAGGGTAATAATACTTAGTCATAATCGACTCAAGCAGATTCCTCTCCATGAGGAGAATAGCTAGTCCCCCAGACCTCGTCTCAGCCTCTCATACAGCCAGATCAGAATTCCCACACACTTCACTGATGAGGGGCAATCACCCCGATTAAGCAGCGTCTGCAGTTTGGGGTTCTGATCTGGCACAAATCCTAAGTCATATTAAAAGGCTTGTTAAAGAGTTGATTATGACTTCAAGGATCGCTACCCTTATTGGGTGGCATTAGAATTTTTCACTTGCTCACTGAAGTGACAATTTGCATATTTCCCAGAGGAGCATTGCAGCTATAAGTCTCCTTATCAGCTTATCTCTCTCCTTATGTCAGCATCATGAAGCATTCACTCATCTCAGGGAGACCAGTCCAAGAAAACACTGCGGGCAGCCGGCTAAAGCGCTCAACACAGTGAATTCCTAGGCCCCCTGGGAATTATGAATATGCAAATAGAGTCCGTGGAGCCTCGGTTAGGAGTCTCAAACACAGGACTAGCCAGATATCCCTCCAGGGAAGGACCAGCCATGGGTGGTTCCTTGAGGAGACCACCATAACCACCATATTAAGTGGCCCTTTTAGTCAATATCCAGCTCTTTACGAGTTTAAAGATATGACGAGGGAATACCAAGGCCAGGTATCCATCCACAGACAGCTGTTTCAGGGTGTTGCCCTTCATCAATCCTTATGTCAGCAGGCAGATTCCTCTCCATGAGGTGAATAGCTAGTCCCCCAAACTACATGCACTACAATTGGTTTGTAAATATTTATGTAAAAATGTTAAAATGAAAATATAAAAATTGTGGTTCTAAGACAGGGAATCTAACATGGATGGAGAAAAGTTGAACTTGATGAACTTAAGACTGTTTTCAGTTTCTGAAACTATGTAAAAAGTTATATGAAAATAATCGGTTTGATTCTTGGCAGGCAACTGTAACAGAAGTTCAAAAGGATATGTGATATCTTCAGATTTTAAAGCAGATGGTATCAAACAAAAAGAAGATGAAGAGTATGCCATTATCTTAGATATACCATCAGCCCTTCAAAGAGAAAATGTATCGTCTGATCCCTTTCAACACGTCCTATCTTCTGATTCATTGCTGACTGCTAAAAAAAATAACAGAATGGATGTTGAACATGAAAGATCTCAGAAAGGGGAGAATGTATTTGAATGTTTAAAATGTGGAAAATGTTACGTAAATATATCAAATCCTGTTAAAACTGAGAAAAGTCAGACAGAAGCAAAAGAATTTTTATGTCCAGAATGTGAGAAATGTTTTACCTGGAAAAATCTTTTTGAGTATCGAAAAACTCAAATGGAAGAGAAACCATTTTCATGTGCTATTTGTGGTAAATGTTTTACAGAGAAATCACATCTTATTACTTATGAGAGAAGCCTCACTGGGGAGAAGCGGTACTCGTGTTCCGAATGTGGAGCGAGTTTTAACTGTCCATCGCATTATATTAGACATGAGAGAAGTCACAGCGGGGAGAAGCCGTTTTCATGTTCAGAATGTGGGAAATGTTTTTCTAGAAAATCAAGTCTTGTTGACCATCAAAAATCTCACACTGGGGAAAAGCCATTTTCATGTTCTGAATGTGGGAAATGTTTTAAAAAAAGGTCAGATCTTGTTACACATCAGAGAATTCACACAGGGGAGAAGCCTTACTTATGTACAGAATGTGGGAAATGTTTTAGTCGAAAATCACATCTTTCTGTACATCAGAAAAGTCACACAGGAGTGAAGCCATTTTCATGTTTAGAATGTGGGAAACGATTTTCTCAGAAAGTAAATCTCATTGACCATGAAAAGACTCACACAGGAGAGAAGCCATACTCATGCACAGAATGTGAGAAATGTTTTTCTCGTAAATCAAATCTTGTTGATCATAAAAAGATTCACACAGGGGAGAAGCCTTTTCAATGTTCAAAATGTGGGAAAACGTTTAAACACAAGTCAGGTCTTGTTACACATAAGAGAAATCACACAGAAGAGAAGCCATGTTCAAGCTGAGAATGCTGGAAATGTTTTTTTTTTAGGTAAAAAAATCTTGTTGGACAGCAAAACAGGGGACATTCTATAATCATGGCCTGAATGCAGGGGCGGACCTACCGTGGTGCAGCTGGTACAGCTGCACCAGGGCCCCAACCGGCTAGGGGGCCCATCAAGAACTTGTAGGGGGGGCCCCCTAGCCGGCCCCCCGCGACCGCGATCATGTGTCAGAGAAGAAGAGGTGAAGTGAGGGAAGCTTCCTGCTTCCCGCGGCTGATCCAGCCCCACCTCTCCCTTCATCTGCTGCCCCTGGCTCCCTGGCCTGCAATGTGCGGCTCGACATACGCAGGTAGCAGCAGCTCGCACAACCGCCACCTCCCCATCCCGGCTCCTCATCTAGGACAGCAGCTCGCACAACACCCCCCCTCCTCAGTCTAAATGCCGCACAGGGGCCCGCCAGGCTCAAGTTCCGCCAATGCCTGAAGGTGGAAAATGTTTGCTCACCTAGAGCAAATCGTGTTGCTACAATCATCAATTTGATGTGAATTAAATTCATGTTGCATTTTTAGAAATTCACTGAATCTCACTGAGTTTACTATCCTGATAAAGAGACCATAGTGTCTCGAAAGCTTGCTTTGCTTTTTCTTACCATCTTTTCAGTTAGCCATTAAAAGGTATCAACCACTGACGACTCTCAGATTACAATATTTTTCTATCTACTGGCTAACACGGTACACATATTTTTTACCTTACTGAATCTGCAAATCTTTCTATGTGAATATCTTATGATACCTTCTGCTATTTTACATAATGTAGGCTCACTTGACCTTAGGTGTGGATGGGTGGAATCCCGCTAATGCCTACCAGCTATTACATCACATACCCAGTCACCTAAGAGGGACTGTTATAATCTGTATAAAGGCGACAACATGAAATGCAGTCATTTTATGGCGAATCTGGATAGTGAGATGACGTCCCAGCTTAGTCACAGTAAGAGAAAGGGTTAAACCAATGAACACATTATACAGACAGTGTGCATTATAGAACTGCACTGAAGAGGAATAGTGAATAGCTTGTGAAGAAAAGCAAATAATACAGAGCTACAGTTGGTAGGGAAAGAGACAGAGGTGGAAGAGCTGACATTGATTCATCAGAGTGGTTATAGTGCTTCTGCATTATTGTAAAACATTTTATTTCAGTCATGCAGAACTAGGCTGCCAATATTGCTAAAAGAAAAGCAAAAAAAATTTAAAGCTAAAAAAAAAATTATTTCACTGCATCACAAATGACAGATTTTTTGATACCTGTAATATTAATCTAATTTGCTGTAAATACACACCACACCAATAATGCACCCAGTTGTCACTCCTAATTTTAGGGTATGCATCCAGCATTTGTTGGTCCTTTCTTTTTGGGAAGAGGTAATTGTGTTAAAAATGAGATGGTTACAAAATCTACATATTTAACTGCTTCACAAATTATGTCTGTAACAAACTATTGATTTATTGAACATTTATAACACCTAATTGGTCAAGCGAGCAGTTGTTTTTTGTATCTAGCATTTCTTGGTATGTCCTTTTTTGGAAAGAAACACTAAAGCCCCCGTCACACCTGGCGACGGGGCTGGGGATGTCGGCGGCGACTGACGGGGGAGCGCACGTTTTTGGCGCCCTGCCAGTGTCGCCGTCCCCCATTTATACGGGGCTACATCTCCAGCCCCACGCCGGCGAGCTGTCAGGCGGCATCGCCGCCGGAGTGTCTGAAAACCCCAGCGGCAATGCAGGAAAATGGGAGCCTATGGCTCCCTTCGCCTGACAGGTCGCCGGCGGCCAGTTACATGGGGCGATGTGTGCACAACGCCCCATGATGGTCGCCTGGTTTCAGAGCACTTCTCTGAAACCAGGCGACCTCCCGGCACCGCAGACATCGCCCCTTTACATGGGGCGATGTCGCCGCCGATAGGCCACGCCCCCTCATCACCTATGTAATCGGCGGCGATATCGCCCCGTGTGACGGGGGCTTAACACTACAAAATACTAACAAAAATAAAAATGTATGGTAAAAGATAGGCATTGGTAATGGATGGGAAATGTAAAAAAACAAACATTTCTTTACCATGTCAACAAAAGTGTGGAAGCCACAAACAGTGACAGCGCTACCCACTGGTACCAGCCATCAGTAAAGAGTATGACCACCATGTGCAGAAATCCCTGCTCTTACACATCTGGGCTGCTGTCATTGAGGTTATTATTAGTTGTTTTGGAATGTTTTGCCACGCTGATTGCAATCCGTCATGTAAATCCGCAAGCTCCACTGCTGGCAGCTAGCTTTGAATTGCCAACCAATGACATGTTCAAAGGGAGACAAGTCCGGAGATAGTGCAGGCCATGGTAACACATTTAGACCACTTATGCTGCTCATAGTTGCAATATGGCTCCCGGGACACTTGCCCCATGAAGACTTCTTCATGGCTTTGATCATGTGGTCTCCAGACCAATCCATCATTACATCCAATACTAAAGCAGAACTAATTACTGAAGAGTATAAACCTCTATTCCAGTCATTTTGCTGTGTACCATGATGTCTTTTGAGAGCAGTGGCATGAAGCCAATAGAATATTTGTAACCAGACATCTGTCTCACAGCCCTATGTTGTACAAAGGCCTTCTAATGGTTTGTTTAGATACCGTTGGATGCCTTATGCTTGGTATGAGACACTTGCAAAATGGATTACTTTGCTCCAATCTTGGAATGTCATGAGACCATGTGACACCTTGAAGAAGCCTTGATGAAGAAATGTCATACTGGTCCTATTCCTGGCATTATGGTGTAGGGTGGTAAGACGTATAGTAGCCAGACCCCCCTACCCAAACACGGTTACATGCTGAACAACAAGACACCAAAAAGGTGAGGAGAATTCCTATTTCTGTCTGATATAATCATAATTCTGCACTTAGATCTGCGCCCCCCTTCTTTTTCCCTCTCATCCCTGTCTTGCAGACTTTACTGTCTTCAAAGACGTTACTGATTTAATTGATTTGGCGGTGGAACAAATTGTAAAGCCATTCCTCCAGAACTTCCTAGGAGTCATTTTTCGACACAAATCCAAGCTGCACGTTGCTAGTAATACTGTAAGCAGCAGCCATGCCACCATGGCATCCAGACTTTTCTCTCATCTAGCACATCTGGGACTTCATTAATCAGGAGCTGCCAGCATTGGATCTTGATGATTTCCTCAAGTGAATTTTTAGTGTGGCAGAATATTCCTAAAACAACCATTAATAACTTCAGTGATCGCAGCCAAGGCTGCAAAGTGGTGATTTCTGCTTGTGGCATTAGTAATTTTTCATCATTTGCCTATCATTAACATGTCGGTCCATCCTGTAATTTCCATAAGTGCTGAAATGTTCTTTCTTGGCGTAACAATCTCAGTATTGAGCAGTGTATGTTACCCAACAGAATAGAGGAGACATTTTATTTCAGTACAGTTAATCTTAAGAATAATGTACAGGACTATACGAATGAACTTACCTTTGTAACCACTGTCAGTAAAGCATATTTTTCTATAAGAATATTGTCGAGAAGTATGTTTTTGCGTAAGCAAAATGACAATTAAAATTCTTGGTGCTGTGGCTGTACGTTTACTGGAAAACACACACAAACTTTATATAATTTATCATCCTCTAAGCTGGCGACGAAGCAAGAAAAATGGAAGAAGAGACTTTTGAAGGTGGAGTTCGTGTTCATATTGCAAATGTATTAAAAGGACCTACATTATTAATAATACCACACCTTTAAGAATAAAGTATATGAAATTAAACATTTAATTAATTGTAATAGTAGCATAAAAAAGTAGAATGCTGTCGACGTAACATGATTTATGTAGGGTGCAGTAGAAGAAAATTGAGGAGGAAACACAAGCACATTGGTGATTCCAAAAAATCACAAGTTGCTGATCTGTCAGATGTGGCCTTTTTGTGGTTTGTAGAGGTGGCCTATTTTTTTTTAAGGTCTTGAAAGACTAAGGGTGGGTTCACACTTCGGTCTGGTCCGGTCCGGGGCTGTCATGGGTGAACCTGACAGCCCTGGACCGGATCAGCACACAAAACTGGAGGGCTAATATGCCCTCCGGTCCGGTGTGCATCCTGCCGCAGCTGCCGCTTGCAGGGAGATAGCCGCGATCCTGAATTATAACAGCGGTGTGCAGCCGCTGGTCTCCGGTTACCGGATCGGGGCAATCCGGTAACCCATAGGCTCCCATGTTAAGGGAGTGCCAGATTGCCCCGGATGGATGCTTGGGAATCCGGGACGACCCGGGAGACACCAATTATGTGCAAATCGGACTCCCCGGACCCAAAAACGTTGCATGCAACGTTTTTGGATCCGGGAGGAAAATCCCAATTCTCCCGGATTCTTCCGGCGAGATGGAAGCCATCCTGCTCCATAGGATACTACGGGGCCAAAATCCGGTCCGGGGCTGTCACCCCTGACAGCCCCGGACCAGACCTGACCGCAGTGTGAACCCACCCTTAACAGACCAGTTTGGGGTGGAGGGCATTCATATATATAGAAGCTTTTTAGATTTTAATATTTAATCTACCAACCGTTGACTGGTCTGAATCATCAATCAGATTTTATACTACATTATTACTCATCTCCGTATTATTTCTAATTTACATGTATGTGTGTTTTGTATTTTTATACTGAATTGAATATATTTTATTGTAGTATTTATATAATATACAGGAATTAGAGCAGAGGTGGGAAACCTTTTTCTGCCGGGGGCCATTTCAAAATGTCTACCTTCCTTCGGGACCGCACAAAATAATTAACTTGAAAATTCCCCCATTATACTTGGTTAAACAGTCAACTCCCCCTAATGTGGTGGCTGGGGCTGCTTCTCTTTGGTGTGACTGTGATGTTAGGTGATATTGCTCATGTTGCTTCTCTGCCTGTCCAGGTTTGCTAGAGCCCTAGGCATCACAGGAGAGGCTAAGGGCATACATGTCACCGGGGAGGCTGAGGCTGGGACATACAGATCACTGGAAAGATGGATTTAAAAGGCAGGTAGTTGGCAAAACATGTCTGCGAGCCTGAGCACTGCAGTCCCCAGGAATGTGCCCGAGGGCCGCAGAAAGGGTCATCGAGCGACCCTAGGGCCTGAGGTTCCCCACCCCTGAATTAGAGGGATGTGTCCACAATTGCCACAAGGTTTTATTCCATATTCATTGTGGACTGTGGCCATATGGTCAGAAACGCATCAACCCAAAAGTTGTTTTACTTCTCTTTCTACTTACTTTGTACATGTTTTTAATTGGATGCAATTTAATAAATAAATGTCATTTTTTGTTTCAACTTTACTTTTTATTGAACTTTTTCATTATAAATCAAGATATAACATTCATAGCAAAAGGAAAGGGTTATTCAATCGTAAATATGCTACAGTTTGAGCATGGGATAAAACAAAGGGAGAGTGAGAGGATCTCATCAAATATGGGGTGGCAAGGTATCTGGTACAAAGCCAGACTTTTTAACAGTAATCAAGATGTGGGTTCATAAAGCTTAAGGAGACTCAGTAGATAGTCCCACAAGCAATAAGGTGTGTCAGGTTTATGTCTTCATTCGTCACAAATGAAAATCGTCTCGGAATATGATCCAATAGCTCCAGATTTTGTTGAATTTGTCCATAGTATTGTGTAAGTTATCAGTCATCTTTTCCATGAGGTAGACAATATTTATTTGTGTGTATAAATCGGGCAGGGTAGGAACCGCCGTTTCCTTCCAGAGCAACGAGATCAGGCATTTGGCAGCTGTTAGGAGGTGCAGTAATAGTTTAGCCTTTGGTTTATGCAACCCTGGTGGTAATAAATTCAACAAGTATACCAGGGTGTCCAGAGGGACAGTGACACCCATGACACCTCCCACCAACCTCTCAACCTCCCTCCAAAAACCAATTATTCCCGGGCAAGTCCAGAATATGTGGTATAGGGATGCTCCAACTGCGTCACATCTCCAGAAAACATTAGGGATAGACCGATTAATTGAATTAAGCATTTCAGGGGTGTGGTACCACATTAATATCTTGAGCTGATTTTCCTTATAAAGGGTATTAATTGAGGTTCTAAAGGTACGAGACCATATCACTTGCCACTTTTGGCGTGGTAACGTACAACCCAACCATTTCTCCCATCTCTGCATGTATGTGTGTTGTATGGGATTCAAGGGGTCTGGATTGTGTAGGATGGAATAAATGTCTGAGATAAGGCCTTTGGTCGAGGTGCCTCTGGCACACAGTTACTCAGATCTAGAAGGGGTAAGGGACTCAGGTGGGCCCAATTCAGCTCGAAAGTAATGGATGATTTGTTGATATGAGTAGGGGGGCCGTCACACGGAACGATATCTTGCCCGATATCGTTTAAGCGATCTCCTTTTTGATCGCTTAAGCGATATCGGGCAAGATATCGTTGCATGTAATCAAGCGATTTACGATGGTAAATCGCTTGATCGTGACATCGCTGATCTGAGGTTCGGTTCTCAGATCTAGCGATGAACGATGCAACGATCTGCATCATCGTGGTGTATGACACCACGATGATCCATCTCCCAGCGACCGCGCCTATGCTGGGAGATGGTAACTATGGTACACGTCGGGTAACTAAGCGACGCGCGGCGCCTAGTTACCCGATGTGTACCATAGTAACGAGCGAGATCGCTGCTCCACATCGCTGGTGAGTCTGTCTGTGTGACATCTCACCAGCGATGTGAGCGATATTGTAAGCGATTGCGCGTGCACGTGATCGCTTACAATATCGCTAAAGATATCTCACTGTGTGACGGCCGCCTAAGGGCCAAGTCACACACACAGATATCTGAGCAGATGTTGTTTGCAGATCTCTGGTTGCAGTGAAATCATAGACATATTGTTACATTTGAACACAGCCACAAAATGGAACAATGTGTCCATGACTTCACTGCAACCAGAGATCTGCGAACAATCTCTGCACAGATATCTGTGTGTGTGACGTGGCCCTAAAACTAATTCCGTGGTAACTTATATTTATCTGCTAAATCTACAATATGTCATTTTTTAAGGAACATTGTTCTGCTGATTAGTACATTACATTAGAGGAGTAGATGAGTGCAGGTGCTGGTAGAGGAAAATGGTGACACACAAACAAACTGTGGTGAGTTGTATAATGATTGGTGAACAGGTGCAAGCTGCTATGACTGCAATTTTATAAACTTAGGGCCGCTTCACACTGTAGCGTGATCCGGTCCGGTTCTGTCCGGGATGACCCAGACAGCCGCGGACCGGATCAGCACACAGGACTGGGGGGCTATTATGCCCTCCAGTCCGGTGTGCAGTGCACGCAGTTCCCGCTGCTGATAAGTCAGGACCGTGGGCGCCGCAGTCCTGACCTGTCAGCGGCTGCAGCTGCGTGCGCTGCACACAGGACTGGAGGGCATATTAGCCCCCCAGTCCTGTGTGCTGATCCGGTCCGCAGCTGTCTGGGTCATCCCGGACAGAACCGGACCGGATCTCAAACGCAGTGTCAAGCGGCCCTAAGCCAGCTGTCTGCACCACATCGGAAAAAAAAGTGGACAGCAATAGAAGCAAAGCTCAAATTGGCCTTTTACTTCTCCTTTTCATCATCTTTCAATTAGCTATGACAAGGATGAATGGAGGAAGAACTGAAACTTCTACATGTTTTTCAATGGTCTAGGCTGCTAGGTGTCCTCAGGAGCAATGTCAAAGGCTGTATTATATACATTAAATGTCTCTAATAATAAGCAGGAACTATAGACTTTGGTTTCTTAATGCCGTTCAGTTAGGCAGCATGTGAGTGCACTTTAGGGTGTGCTCACTTAAACCAACACGCAGTAGTCACATTCAATATTGTGCAGACAAAACAGGGCACTCACCCATTAGGGTGCAAGTAGTCTCTTTATTCCTGGTTACATGGTACAGGTGGCAGGGAGGGGGGTGAAATACAGCGGACAATGATGATATGGACAATGATATGGTGGAGGTTCAAAGACTTTTCGGGTTTTTTGCTGCCTCTGGCACTGGGTGCCTTGACCGAGTGTACGGCATCATGAAATCTTAAGAATAGCAAAGGATTTTGAATCCCAATGTAGTATCCAGTGTCAAAAAGCTGGGTTTATGCCCTAGGTCATGGGTCTCCATGCAGGACAATGATCCAAAACATATTCCAAGAAGCACCCAGAAATGAATGCCGATTCTCTTCTTCATAGGGAAAGCAGCATTGAGGGGTGTAAGTCATGACCTAGATCACTTTGTCAAAACAATTTTGTAGTAGATTCATTCCTAAGACTACAGTAGGGAAATTGTCTTCTCCCGTATCCATGCCAATAAGACCTTGGTCAGGTAACTCAGGTCTACCAACTTTATACATATATTTTAAGTGGCCCACTTGAGGCACATGTTCATTGCTAGCTATAATATTGAGGTCATCTGTCTTCCTGTAGTGCTTATATTGTGGTAGGTGGATGGTCGTAACTTGCAAGCCAGTGTCAAGTAGTGTGGAAAAGGGATACCATCTATTGTGATTGGATTGGGGTAGTAGCCGACATTTCAGGCACCAGTCAGGATCACCTGGACATATGCATTGTCCTCCCAAGGGTTGGTCATTAGCCTCAGGAATTTCCAGTTTAAAAAGCTTGCTCTCTTTATATGACCACTATGGTTGCATCGGCAGCAAAATGGCTGACCCAGGGAATCAAATCTGTTGGTAGGTCTCCTACCTGTCCTGTAGTTGTTCAGGGGATGGTAAAATGGTAAATTCTATATAAAGGAAGGATGGTCGTCTTGTCTTTTGATGCTTCAATTCCTTTACTTCTTTGTATACGATTGCAAGGCTTTAGATTAGTTCAACAACATCACCCCAAAGCTTTTTAGTAGGGTCTTGTACCTGCTGTGGTTTGCACTGTATAACCAAAGGTTTGACACGGGAAGATACAGCATGCTCTTTGTAAGACAAACCTTTACATACATTACTTGGACCTTGATACAAATCACCAAGTTCTGTACTGGTACAGGTCTGGGTGATGTGCCCGGAATTAATACTTTTATGACAGTCTGTAAAATCCAGAAAATATCAGGATATTGTAGTTCAAGCATTCTCAACTGTAACTGTAAGGGCCCCTTTACACATGGCTACATTTGTAGCTTGTCACCAGGTAAATTACTGGTTGCAGTGAAATCATGGATACAAGGTTCTATCTTGTTGCTGTGTACAAATGGAATCATGTATCCATGATTTCACTGCAACCAGTAAGTTACCTGGTGACAAGCTACAAATGTAGCCGTGTGTAAAGGTACCCTTACTCCCCCAATAAACTGTTATCAGTATTAATAGCTTCAGAGGGATCAACTTGCTTAAGGGCACAACAAGGGGGGCAAAATCTCTTAAGACTGCTGTCTTTTCCCAAAGAATCGTATCTTTAAAGACCCCATTACACGCTACCATATCGTTAACGATATCGTTGCAACGTCACCGTTCTTGTGATGTTGCAGCGACATCGAAATGACATCGTTGTGTGTGGCACATATCAACGATAGGTTTGTTGATCGTGGAAGAATGGCCAGGACCTTTTTTTATCGTTTGTCTCCAGCTGGGAAGCCAGCATCGGCATGTGTGACAGCGGGAGACTAACGATCAACGACCTCCCAGCGCCGCACAGCACACGCTGGGAGGCTGTTAACCAGGGTAAACGTCGAGTAACTAAGCGTGGCGCTTAGTTACCCGATGTTTACCCTGGATACCAGCGTTCTCGCTGATCGCCGGTGAGTCTGCCTGTTTGACAGCTCACCAGCAATCATAAAACGATGTCCCAGTGATCCCTGCCACATTGAATCGTTGGTCGGATCACTGAGACATCCATCTGTGTAACGGTCTAAAATCTCACAGGCTTCTTGTATCCGATTTTGCTTTGTATCTACATTAGTATTTGTTCATAGTGTCCTTTGCACTAGGAGACCAAGATTTAGCTTCCCTTACAGTAGTGCCCCCTAGCTGATTAAACAGTATCTCCACTTTGTGTTCAGGACTCACTGGGTACAATCCTACATTTTCTCTTTAAAGTCTGTTAATGTGTTGGGTTTTCCACTATAGCTGGGGAGCTAGGGTACCCCAATGCAGTAAGGCATGGTCAATGGCATTGCTTGAGCCACAGAAGCTGATGAGCTGCGTCTAGTCGTTTCACCCTCCTCTCTATAAGACACGTTAGCAACATTGTATGTGCAATGCAGTAGATCCTCTTGACTTTCTAGCTACGGTGCACCTCTCCTCTTTGTTGGGGTGCAGTGGAGAAAATTTGATCTTAGAAGGAAATGAGTACACTTTCTCTAGCAAAAGAGCCACTGGTATGTGTACAGTCTGAGTGCAACAACAGCTGTCTTGTAGCACAAATTATTTAAAGCAGTAAATCTAGACATTTTCTGAGGTATGTTTTCTCATAAATTCCTTCAATATCAACAGCACATTTTAACCCAATCTTCAATGCATACATCAAGAATTTTCTCTTGCTGCAAAAACCCAACTCTGTGTGTTCAGGGAGGTCAAAACCATGCAGTGGTGCGGATCCGCCGAAATACTGATACAGCGCATGTCTCTGTGGTCCCATGTTAAGTATAGGGACACATGCCTGATCAGGAAGCTTTAGGGTATGTGCGCACTGGCCGGGTTATAGTCGTTTTTGCTGCGGAAACCGCCGGTCGGTTTTCATTAGTTTTATGCAAATTTATGTTAATCCAAACCGGCGTTTGGATTAACATTAAAACCAATGTAAACCGACACCCGGTGTCCACACACCGGCGGTTTACACAGGCTCATCTGTTGCTAAACAGCTGGTTTCCCAGCGGGTTAGCAAAGAATGAGCATGTTCTATAAACCGCCGGTTCTTCAGCGGCTGCAAGCAGAATCATGTGCTGCTTCCAGCCGCTGCAGAACCGCCGCCGAGAACCCGCTGTGCAACCGCCCGGCTCCCGCCCGTCACCCGCCCGGCTCCCGCCGCACATACCCGCCAGGAAGCCGGTGGATGGCTCCGGAGCTTCCTGGCGGGTTCGCCCAGCTGCCGCCGACCAACACGCCGGTAAGTGTGCACCTATCCTTAGGGTTTGGATGTTTATCAAAGCAAGACAAAAAAAGGAGAATTTTGTATACTTACCGTAAATTCCTTTTCTCTTAGCCTCTAATTGGGGGACACAGGACCGTGGGTGTTATGCTGCTGTCCACTAGGAGGCGACACTAAGCAATCTGCAAAAGAGTAACAGTGGCTCCTCCTCCTCAGTATACACCCCTGGGGCAGGCACTGCCTCCTCAGTTTTGTGCTAAAGCAGTAGGAGAAGTAACAAGGTTAACCAATACCAACAAAGCCTGGCAAGGCCATAACGTAACAATATAAGAGTAACAAAAACCACTAGAAACAAGGCCGTATGGCCAACAGGGTGGGTGCTGTGTCCCCCAATTAGAGGCTAAGAGAAAAGGAATTTACGGTAAGTATACAAAATTCTCCTTTTCTCCTTCGCCTCATTGGGGGACACAGGACCGTGGGACGTCCCAAAGCAGTCCCTGGGTGGGAAAGACAATGGAACTAATGATACTGAACAAGTCAGTGAACAGAGAAACACCTACAGGTGGGCAACCGCCGCCTGAAGGATGCACCTACCCAGACTAGCGTCCGCCGAGGACTGGGTATGAACACGGTAGTGCTTGGTAAAAATGTGTAAGCTCGACCAGGTGGCCGCCTTACACACTTGGAGAGCCGAGGCTTGGTGCCGAATGGCCCAGGAGGCCCCCACGGCTCGGGTAGAATGTGCCTTGATCCCCGCTGGAAGAGGAGTAGTTTTCATCTTGTAGGCCTCTTGGATAGCTGATCTAATCCATCTAGCCAGTGTAGCCTTGGAAGCTGGCATACCCTTACGGGGGCCTTCCGTCAGAATGAACAGAGTGTCTGACTTACGGAAATGTGCAGTTCTGGAGACATAAATGCGAAGCGCCCTGACGAGATCCAGAGTATGCAGGGCTCGTTCGAACCTGTGAACCGGAGCAGGGCAAAAGGAAGGCAATGAAATATCCTCATTCAAATGGAAAGAGGAGACAACCTTAGGCAGGAATGACGGCACCGGGCGTAGGACGACCTTGTCCTGATGGAACACCAAGAAGGGTGGCTTACTGGAAAGCGACGAGAGTTCGGACACTCGGCGAAGAGAAGTGATAGCCACTAGAAAAACCACCTTCAGAACCAGAAAGTGGAGGGAGATATCCCGAAGAGGTTCAAATGGAGGTTCCTGCAGAGCCGTAAGTACCAGGTTAAGGTCCCATGTATCTAACGGTCGTTTGTACGGAGGGACGATGCGATTAACTCCCTGGAGAAAAGTTTTAACCTGTGGCTTAACAGCAAGGCGACATTGAAAGAGTACTGAAAGAGCCGAGACCTGACCCTTAAGGGAACCTAGTGAGAGACCAGACTCCAACCCCGACTGAAGGAACCCTAGAACTAGCGGCAAGGAATAGGGAAGAGGGGGTTGATCTCGAGAAGAGCACCATGCGAAGAAGGCTTTCCAGGTGCGATGATAAATCTTTGCCGATGCCGACTTCCGAACTCTGATCATGGTCTGAATAACGGCAGGGGAGAAACCCGCTTGGGTTAGTACCCAGGTCTCAAGGGCCACGCCATCAAATTCAGGGCGTCTGAATTCTGGTGGTAAAACGGTCCCTGCGACAGAAGGTCGGGACGACAAGAGAGGCGCCAAGGAACGTCCGCCGCGAGCTGGACGAGATCGGCGTACCATGCCCGTCTGGGCCAGTCTGGGGCTATGAGAATGAGTTGAATGCCCTCTTGTTTTATCTTCCGCACGACTCTGGGAATGAGAGGCAGAGGAGGGAAGATGTAAAGCCGCTGGAACTGGGACCAGTTCTGAACTAGGGCATCTGCCCCTAGTGCTTGCGGGTCGTGAGATCTGGCCATAAACCTGGGAACCTTCGTGTTGAGGCGAGATGCCATCAGGTCTACGTCCGGGGTCCCCCAGCGACGGCAGATTTGTTGGAACACGTCGGGGTGTAGGGACCACTCTCCCGAGTCCATGCCCTGGCGGCTGAGAAAATCCGCTTCCCAGTTTTCCACTCCTGGGATATGAACTGCTGACAGCGTCGAGTTCGTCGATTCTGCCCAGTGGAGAATGCGTTGCACTTCGTGCATGGCCTGGAGACTGTGTGTTCCGCCTTGATGGTTGATGTATGCCACGGCCGTGGCATTGTCCGACTGAATCCGTACCTGTGTGCCTGCCAGCATGGAATGAAAGGCCTTCAGAGCTAGAAATATGGCCCGGATTTCCAGGAGATTGATGGGCTCGGCCGACTCCGCTGGGGACCATGTTCCCTGTGCCGTGTGATGACGATGTACCGCTCCCCATCCGCTGAGGCTTGCGTCGGTGGTGACTATCTTCCAGCAAACCGGTAGAAAGGACCTCCCCCTTGTGAGGGAACGAGGTTTGAGCCACCAATGGAGGGAACTCCTTGCTGCAGGTGACAAACGGAATAACTTGTCCAGGGCAGAAGGATTCCTGTTCCACGAAGTCAGAATTGCCCGTTGGAGGGGCCTGAGGTGAAGTTGAGCAAACGGCACCGCCTCCATAGAGGCAACCATCCTTCCCAAGACTCTCATGGCGAACCGAAGTGAATGAGGACACGGCCGTAGAAGACTGTGGACCCCCTGTCGAAGGGCCTTCGCCTTGTCCTGAGGGAGGAGGACCAGACCCCTGGGGGTGTTGAAAAGCATCCCGAGGAATGTTAGAAATTGTGACGGAACTGGCGATGACTTCCGCAGATTCACCAACCAGCCTAGCCGACGCAGGGTGTCCACCGTGATGGAAACACTCTGTTGACACTCCCTGAAGGAGGGAGCTTTGATGAGCAAATCGTCTAGGTATGGTAGGACTACCATTCCTCTTGTGTGCAGTATGGTCATGACAGCCGCCATGACCTTGGTGAACACCCTGGGGGCCGTCGCTAGGCCGAACGGGAGGGCCACAAACTGATAATGATCCCGGTCGATGGCGAATCGGAGAAACCGCTGGTGAATTGTCGCGATCGGGATATGGAGGTAAGCGTCCTGTATGTCGATGGACGCGAGAAATTCGTCCTTCTCCATGGACGCTATGATGGAGCGCAGTGACTCCATGCGGAAATGCCGAACCTTCACGAAGGAGTTTAACTGTTTCAGATCCAGAATGGGGCGAACAGCCCCTCCTTTTTTGGGTACCACAAACAGGTTCGAGTAGAACCCTTGGAAGCGTTCGGCTGGCGGTACCGGAATGATGACACCGGCTTTCAAAAGGGAATCGACCGCCTGAAAGAAGGCGCGAGCTTTGGGGGGATGAGCAGGTGGGATTGACAGAAAAAAACGATTTGGAGGATAGGCCGTGAATTCTATGGCGTATCCGGAAGACACCAAGGTGTGTACCCACTTGTCGTCGGTAGAAGCGAGCCAGACCTGACGAAAGCGAGAAAGTCGGCCACCAACCTGAATAGTGTCTCCCGAAGGGGGGGGAGTCAGGAAGAAGAAAATCTGCCGGGCTTTGAACCCTTGGCTCTGGACTGGCGTGAATGGGACTGCCAGTTTGCACCAGTCTTCCGTGTCGTCTGGGAGCGTTCCCTACGGGGGAACCTATTGGCCGCCGTCGGGGGTTTCGAGACTGACCAACCAAAGGAGTTCCGAAAGGACCGGAAACGGGTTTGTTGGCGACGAGAGAAGGGTCGCTTAATCTGACGTTGTGGAAGAGAGGTACTCTTACCCCCAGTGGCATCTGAAATCAATTGATCCAGCTTTTCGCCGAATAACCGTCCACCGTTGTACGGAAGGCAGGTGAGCGACTTTTTAGACGCTGCATCTGCTTTCCACTCTCTCAACCAGAGGGCTCGCCTGATGGTTATGGCGTTGGAAGCCGCAGCCGCGGCACAGTTAGCTGAATCGAAGGCAGCGAGCATGGAGTATTCGGCGGTCACCGCTATTTGGGCAACCTGGTCTAACAAGGCTGGGTCGACCTGCAAAGACCGTAGGGCCGAGTGTACGGAATTAGCTCTAGTCATAATAGCCTTTGAAGCCCAAACCGAGGCAAAGGCAGGCCCTAGAGAAGAGCCTGAGGCCTCAAAGACGGACTTCGCCATCTGCTCCACCTGACGGTCAGTGGCGTCCTTTATGGATGAACTGTCCGGTAAGGACAGGAGGGTCTTAGTAGCGAGACGAGAAACAGGAGGGTCCACCTGTGGCGGATCTGTCCAATCCTGGGTGACCTTAGGCAGAAAAGGATAACGGGTTTCCAGCGCCTTACGGTTACCAAACCTTTTGTCAGGGTGTAACCTATGTTTTTTGAGGATTTCCTGGAACTCTGGATGGTCCGAGAAATGCTTATGTGGTCTCCTGGCCCTTTTAAAGGACACCTTATGCTCTGGAGCATCAGCCGGAGGGTCTGACACCTCCAGAACCTGGTTAATGGAAGTAATTAAATCCTCCACCAACGCGACCGTATCGGTTGTATCCAAATCTAGGGAGTCATCTAAGTGATCCTCCGAGCTCGAAGAGCAGAGACCTTCGGAGTCCTGCGCGTCATCTTGACGCCTTCGGGAAGCAGAGGCTGCAGAGCCTGCATGGGACTCTGGAGAAGGTGGTGGTCTCTTACGGCCAGAGTCGGAGGCTGACGGGTCAGGGTCAGCAGTCTGTCGCGGTTCTGGGGACTTCCTGCTGCAGAAGCCTGAACAGCGGCTGCAGGTGGCGAACGGGCTTGCATAAACTGCAGCAGTGTGTCAGACAATCTGTCCATGGACTGCGTCATATTCTGAGACATGACCGTGGCCCACGCAGGGGTAGGGTCAGGGGCACTGTCAGAAGCCTGGGTAGTGGGGGTCTCAGTGTCCGCAGCCTGCGTGCAGCTCTCACAATGTGGCGAGGTGCATCCTGCAGGGAGGTCAGCCTGACAAATAGTGCAGGTAGCATAGTAAGTGCTGGCTGCCTTGGAGCCTTTCTTACTCTTATTGCCAGACATTGTGGTATGGGCAGTGAGCAGTATATAAGGTAACCAGGAGTCCCCTGTGTAATCAGGCACTGTCTAGCTGTCCAGCTAGGTGCCTGGGCCCTTAGTTGAGGGGCTGAGTAGGGTCACTGTGGTCTAACAGTGCCTGTTGCAGGGGGATACAGAGGGGAGAGATAGAGAGAGACAGAGAAACCTCTGCAGAGGAGATCCCTGCAGAGGTCTTACCAGCCCCCAGCACCGCTGTGACAGGCCGCCTGGATCCTGTGTCCCCCCGGATGGCTGAGGCCGGGTCCACGTGCAGGGCTAATGGCGTCCGTGCAGGAGGAGGAAGGGGCGGAGCTAAACGGGCGGGCTCCTTGCTGGAAAACGCGCCCGTTCTCGGCTCCGCCCCCAGTATGACGCGCGTCCGCGTCATCCGGCGGGGCGGGACGGGGGCGGTGCAGTGGGTTGCGGCCTCCGCGCTAGGCCCAAGCCGGGGCCTCAATTAGTTGAGGCCTCCGGAAATAGTGAGGGGCCGGCGCGGAGGCGCGAAAACGGCGCTGGGGGGCCCAGAAAAACGGGACAAGGTCCCGGGGGCATAGGTGAAGGCACTGGCGGAGGAACCGCCAGTATATCAGGGGGGTGCTCCACAGTATGTGCAAGCTGCTCCAGTGGATGCAGCTGCACGTCCTTGTGCTGTGTGCCCCTCAGCTGTGCAGGCTGTGCAAAGCACTGGAAGCCTGTGCTGGATTGCAAGAGCCCCCTCCATGCAGCCTCAGCATCTTGAAACTGTATATCCTGCTAGCCTGTGCTGCAGGCAGCCGTACATCTCCAGCCCCTGCAGCCAGGGGCTGCTGATACCTGTGGTGCCACTGCCTAAAACACCCAGGGGTGATTAGGGGGACGTCATCTGGCAGGCCGTCAGCTTCTACTTCACCTCAGACCGAAGGGAATGAGGAAGGAGGGTGTTATGCTGGGCTGTCTCAACTTTAACCCAGCAACCCAACAGTGGGAGGCCGAGAAAGGAGTACGGCATATGTATGGATTCTCAACCTCAACCTAGCGCCCCAACAGTGGATGGCCGAGGAGGGAGCATGCCGGGGGTCACACCGGACCCACTTTTCTTCATCGGAAGAAAAAAAGATGAGAGTAAAAATGGTCGTGTGCCTCCTTCGACACTAAGCAAAAACTGAGGAGGCAGTGCCTGCCCCAGGGGTGTATACTGAGGAGGAGGAGCCACTGTTACTCTTTTGCAGATTGCTTAGTGTCGCCTCCTAGTGGACAGCAGCATAACACCCACGGTCCTGTGTCCCCCAATGAGGCGAAGGAGAAAAATGCAGGTGTGAAACCAGCCTTAAGACGTAAAAAAAAACGGAAAAATAACCCAAGAATTCTGATAGACAATAATTACCACCAGATAACAGATAGCTAACATTACATCATGTATACAACATAAGTGATAGAGGCACACGGCCCCATTCAGATACAGTACAGACCAAAAGTTTGGACACACCTTCTCATTCAAAGAGTTTTCTGTATTTTAATGACTATGAAAATTGTAGATTCACACTGAAGGCATCAAAACTATGAATTAACACATGTGGAATTATAGACTTAACAAAAAAGTGTGAAACAACTGAAAATATGTCTTATATTCTAGGTTCTGCAAAGTCGCCACCTTCTGCTTTCATTACTGCTTTGCACACTCTTGGCATTCTCTTGATGAGCTCATCAAGAGAATGCCAAGAGTGTGCAAAGCAGTAGTCAAAGCAAAAACTGTCTACTTTGAAGAACCTAGATTATAAGACATATTTTCAGTTGTTTCACACTTTTTTATTAAGTCTATAACTCCACATGTGTTAATTCATAGTTTTGATGCCTTCAGTGTGAATCTACTATTTTTTTTAATAGTCATTAAAATACAGAAAACTCTTTGAATGAGAAGGTGTGTCCAAACTTTTGGTCTGTACTGTAGCTCCGCTCCATACACCTCATACACACACAGCTCCGCACCGTACACACGTGGCTTTGCTCTGTACACCACGTCACTCACGGCTCCACTCTGCACAACTCGTACACATGCGGATCCGCTCCGTGCACCTCATACACACACAGCTCCGCACCGTACACACGTGGCTTTGCTCTGTACACCACGTCACTCACGGCTCCACTCTGCACAACTCGTACACATGCGGATCCGCTCCGTGCACCTCATACACACGCGGCTCCACTCCGTACACCTCGTACACATGCGACTCCACTGCGTACACCTCATACACATGCGGCTCTGCTCCTTACACCTCATACACTCGTGGCTCCGCTCAGGACATGTCATACACACACAGCTCCGCTCCGTACACCTCGTACACAAGTAGCTCCATTCCGTACATCTCGTACATACGCGGCTCCGCTCCGTACACCTCATACACACGTGGCTCGGCTTTTTACAACTCAAACACACGCAACTTCGCTCCGTACACCTCGTACACACGCGGCTCCACTCCATTCACCTTGCACACACGCGGCTTTGCTCAGTACACCTTGTACACACGCGGCTCCGCTCCGTACATCTCGTACACACACGGCTCTGCTCCGTAAACCTCGTACACACACGGCTCTGCTCCGTAAACCTCGTACACACGCAGCTTTGCTCAGTACAACTTGTACACACGCGGCTCCGCTCTGTACACCTCGTACACACACGGCTCCGCTCCGTACACCTCGTACACACACGGCTCTGCTCCGTAAACCTCGTACACACACGGCTCTGCTCCGTAAACCTCGTACACACATGGCTCTGCTCAGGACATGTCGTACACACATGGCTCTGCTTGTGTACGGGGTGTACGGAGCAGAGCCATGTGTGTACGAGGTTTACGGAGCAGAGCCGTGTATGTATGAGGTGTACGGAGCAGAGCCATGAGTGTACGAGGTGTACGGAGCGGAGCCGTGTGTGTACGAGGTGTACAGAGCGGAGCCGTGTGTGTACGAGGTGTACGGAGCGGAGCCGTGTGTGTACGAGGTGTACGGAGCAGCTCCATTCCGTACACACGCGGCTCCGCTCCATTCACCTTGTACACACACGGCTCCGCTCCATTCACCTTGTACACACACGGCTCCGCTCCATTCACCTTGTACACACACGGCTCCGCTCCGTACACTTCGTACACACGCGGCTCCACTTTATTCACCTCGTACACACACGGCTCCACTCTGTACACCTCGTACACACGCGGCTCCGCTCCATACACTTCGTACACACGCAGCTCCGCTCCGTACACCTCGTACACACACGGCTCCGCTCCGTACACCTCGTACACACACGGCTCCGCTCCGTACAGGTCGTTCAGTCAAGTGTGATCCTTACAAGTTGTTATGGAAACCATTGACCCCTCCCCACCATGTGACTGATCACATGACTGTGACATCATTACAGGTCCTGTAAGCACAGAGCAGCCATATATGTAGTGTGCGGCTCTGCAGGTGGAGGTATGTGCACATTCCCCATTACTGGACAGCACAGTAACCCCTTCATTCCCGGAGATAGTGTCCCCCTCCCTTCCTTCCCCCAGTTGTGCCATGTGTATATGTACAGTAATATAAGGCTGGATGTGTCATGTATACAGGGGAGGGCGCTCTGGTTTGGGGGTAGATGACGCTTTCTCTCTGGGGTGGGGATTTATAGGGAATAAATAATTTCTGATTTTATAGTCCTAGAAACCTGGGAAAATGTTACAAAATGTAATGTTAGTAAAGAAAAGAGATTAGATTTTAAAGTAGACGAAGCTGCTGTAGAAATAAAGCAGTTCCAGGATGGAAGTAGTCATTTTGTGCTGTTTATTGTGACGCGTTTCATGCTCACGCTGAGCACTTTACTACATAGAACATTGGCTTTGAACAATTGCTAGTTGTGAGCATAAAACACGTCACAATAATTTGGATTACATTAATGTGTTCCTCCCGGACCTGCCATCTTTCTACAGCAGCGCGGTTTACTTTGAAATGTCAATCTCTTTTCTTTAATAATAATTGCTGCAGGGCTGTGGAGTCAGTAAGCCAAATCTCCAACTCCAACTCCACAACCAGCGTCGTGACGTCGGTAAGCCAGACATCGGACTTCGACTCCTCAATTTCCCAGAATCCAACTCCACCAAAATGGACACCGACTCCATGACAACCATGACTGTGAAGTTGGTAAGTCAAACATCCGACTCCTTAATTTCCCTGAATCCGTCTCTGACTCCACTAAAATGGGACCCCGACTCCAAACTCCACATCCCTGATTTTCTGATGGGACTGGAGCAGACGTAACACTCATGGGCAATTATTGGAGTTGTGACAATCACAACCTTTTCAGGTGAGCAACTCCATAACTCCCTTCCCACTTACGACCCCTCCAGTTTTTAGTACTCCATTTTTTACTGTATGCCTATGTTTAGAAGTATTCCACCTCAACGTAGAATTATTTATCATTTTTGGAGGGAACTTGCCTTTTGGGACACATGGCTTCTGGCCCCAGTATGTATTGTGTGCTCTTTGTACCCTTTTTTCTTAGTTATTCTGAATAACTCTTGTATCCAGGCTAATCACGAATATAGAGCGGTCCATCTTTCATATAAGATTTTAAAGCCATATAATATGAGGAGGAAGTAAAAATATGCCTTTAAAATTAAGTCTTTTCTCATTCTTCGTCTTTTATTCGTAATTTGTAACAAAGAATGAAAGAGATGTGTTTGGAAATACATGGGGACATGGGACCCGGCTCTATAGCCTCTTAAATGAAGCAGTGCTCCCTACAGAATTCTGTGTGTGTCTCCCAGTCAAAGGATCTATAGATACTAGCACATTGATTCCAATTAGATAAGGCTAGTGAAGGACTCAAAAGTTCCCTAGTAGGTAGGGTAGCACCAGTTAAAAACTGTGGCCCTGATTTATTAAGATTGCTGTAATTCACTTGGTGTTAATGAGATGGTGAATGCCCCTTAATAGTCCTCTGATTGAGATCTGATCAGAGTTGTGATGTCCTCACAAGGTCTGCATAGCACATTCCTTAATTGATGTAAAAATACATAAATCTATGTGATACATTCATTCCTGCTCTGAATATGTCAAAGATCATCATAAGTTTGTACTCCCAGACTCTTGTCTCTCTGAGATTTGAAGTTACCTTTCAATATCAGCAAATCTTATGTCCATGGGGTTGTCATCTCCACTACAAAAATGTTAACAACATGTAGCTCAAATCCCTTTTTCTTTAACTGAGTGGCAATTAGAATTCATTTTTGTTCTAAGCTTTTGTCCTGTATTTCCTACATACAACCCCCCACTCGGACATTTGGAACATATAATTAAGTATACCTCATTAGTTATGGTGAAGCTGAAGGCACCTAGGATCTTGTTGTCCTGATGTGAGGTGGGCATCTTTATCTTGTCAGTTGTCAATAGAAATGGACAAGTTCTACATTTTTTTGTTACAGAGAAAGGTTTGTTTCACAACCTCTGTCCTTAGTATAGCCTGTTGACTAATATCTAGTGCTATTTTGTATAAATATCTTGATATGATTCCCCTTAATATCTCTAGAAATTGTGTTTTACAACTGTCAGGAAAAGATCACTACAACTGCTGCTCTCTGGCGCCCCCTTACTACCTGGTCAATCAGAGAATTGGCCAAGCATTAGCAAGGGGCCGCAGCTGCCCTGTAAGTGCCAATTTATTAAGGCATTCACTGTGAGCGGTGCTGGATAGGTGTATAAGGCTGGTTTCACACTGCGGTCAGATCATTGTCCAATGTCCCCCAATAACACAAGCACAAAATGCTGTCACCAGTTCATCGTTCAATATAAACCTAGTCCGTGATTCGGGTTATATCAGGGCTAGAATCCAACCCAGGTAGCATATAATATTAAACAAGCACACAGATGTAGGAATTTTACAGATTGAGATAAAAGATTAATTTATGTGTTTAATCGCCATAGGGGCACACTAAAGTAATAACAATATTTACAGATTACAGTCAGTTGTACAAATAAACGTTAGTAGTACATGACAGGAATATGCAGGCAATTGTAATTCAGTTACTGATTTCCCTGTTGTTGGTGACCACACTGAGGCAGTGTAGAGCTTTAGGGTTTCTTTGGGTATTCTCCTAGCACGTGCGACCTGTCCTCTCCAGAGTAACAAAAAAAATTACAGCAGGGGTCCTGCATTCTTATTCTGTAGGTTGCCGGCCCCTCTCCTGCTCATGAGCTGTCTTGCAATTCCTTCACCTTATGCTGTGATTTGAAATACCCCAAAAGCTACTGTGGGTCATAACTTTCCACAGGGAGGTCCCAGGAGAATGTTTCAGATACCATCAGATTCAGCGGGCTCTGCACGACGATTGAAGACCAAATATGGCTTCGCTAACTGGCCTCTACTCACTATTCTATGTATCTTCTCAACGTGGGGTGCTAGAATTAATTGAGAGGGATGGGGTGTGCAGTTGGCCATCACAATTTCAATTATATGATTTGTATATGGCTAGTACATATAGTAACTTCATAATTTGGAACAATGTTCCGGGACCATTTCATCCAAATCTGATGACATAATTCCAATACGATCCGCAGGTTCTCCACCCCCATTGCCTATTAAAGTTTAGCCATGAGATAGAAAATTTAACAAGGGAATCAGACATCATTTGTAAAAGTACCAACAAAAAAACATATATAAGACCAAGAAAAATAGTGTTGAAGGTACATCAATAATTGGGATGGACACCAGTTTTTGCAAAAGCAAATTGCTGATTTTAATCACAACACAATGAAGTACAATTGCAACAGACTACATCCAATAAAAACAGTTATACAGGGCCAGGTGGGGATATGAGGGAGAGAACTAACACGAGTGGCAAAGGGGTTTACATCAAAGGGATAAGGGCAAATACATCAATACTGTGCAAAAATGCAAATACACTTATAAATAGCAATCACATTATAATCAATGTGCTTATCCCAGACCAACCAGGGGGGTGGCAGCGTTGCAGTATATTAAAGTATTTGTATACCCCTGCTGGGGATCTGAGAAATAAAGTGCAAGGCAGGAAAGCAACAGGTTAAATACAGATACCCAGAGTCCCTATGACACTGCCACTCGTGTCAGGGAGGAGCCATAAGATACTTGTTCCTGTCCTTAATTGCCTCAACCTAGCTCACAATCAGACTAGTTTCCTTTCTGTAACGAGAATCCCAACCTGAAGGTGCCAGGGAAGTGACTTCTACGCTTTTACCTACAGACTCAGGAGGGTGCTTTCCTTTCTTCTAATTGACCTTTGTGTCTTAAAAGGATCCTGTCACTGTGTACTGCTTCAAGCACCGCATGCGGTGCTTGAAGCCTACAGAGACGTATTGGCTTTATAACTGATTTTTGGAGTATTACTTGATTGCTAGGTGAGAATATATCCCTTTTTCCTCACAATAACAGAACTATAATTTTACCATTTCCTTCCCATTCAGGTCGCTACGGTATCAGATCCTCTCAGTGGAAATCTTCTATATAAGAGAATTTAGGGTGAAAGATGGATAGAAACAAGGACAAGACAGTGGACAGAATATTACACCTCACCCTAGAGATCCTCTTCCGGCTTACAGGAGAGGTGAGAGATTCTGATGACAATGTCACATGACATCATTCTTATGTATGGGAATAAGATGACAGAACAGGAGAGATGAGGACCTTGGAAATGTCTGGAGGGAGATTTATTAATGTGTCTCTCCATAACCAGGATTACACAGTAGTGAAGAAGACCTCTAGTAAGCGCTGTCAGGACCCTGTGTCTGAGGGAAGACCCCTGAGCCCAATCACGGGTCCTCCACCTCACCCCCTGATACATGAGGACATCAATGACCAGAAGATCCTAGAACTCACCTACAAGATGATTGAGCTGCTGACTGGAGAGGTGACACTGCTGGGAATGCTGGGACATTATACAATAACACTATGCAGGGCTCAGGGGATGACTGTATCATTGTATGTGTCAGGTTCCTATAAGGTGTCAGGACGTCACCGTCTATTTCTCCATGGAGGAGTGGGAGTATATAGAAGAACACAAAGATCTGTACAAGGACATAGTCATGATGGAGGATCCCCAGCCCCTCACATCACCAGGTAATAGACAGGACTAAATACACACGGCTTATAATTATCTGTATGTAAAGAATGAATTCAGTCCCTGTATGCGTTTCCTTCAGTTCTATCCAGTAAGAGGACAACACCAGAGAGATGTTCCCGTCCTCTTGTTCCTAAGGACTGTGACCAAGAAGATCCCGATGTTCCTCAGGATGATCAGGTAGATGGAGAGAAGGTGTCATGAAATCTCCCTATGATGTGTAGACGGCTGTGAAGGTCTTGTGCTCAGTCTTGTGTTACCCAGGGCTGTGGAGTCGATGTCCATTTTGGTGGAGTCGGAGTCAAATTCATGGAAATTGAGGAGTTGAAGTTGGATGTTTGGCTTACCGACTCGCACACGCCCTGGTGTTACTCACAAGTATTTTAGGTGTTATACTTGTGTAATGACAACGGTGGAGATGGCAGGATTAGAGCGGTTCATAGATGGGACTTCTACATCGGTCAATGACTTTTACAATATTTGTTTCAGGATGAAGATCTTACCCATATTAATACAACAGAGACATATGAGAGTGGTGATGATTGGTGTAAAGTGGAGATTATATCAGATGACTACCCGGGTGAGTAGTATCCTCTAAATGCAGAAAAATCACAGGTTCTTCTCAGTCACCGGCTGCAGCCATTGAGTGTTACTTGTTGTGAGCTCTGTGGTCTTTCAGTTTTCTTAGATTCACCCCCTTCTGAGAAAATAATTAAAAAAATACATGTATGAAAATACGACAATACAATATGGATATAAAGATGCATTGCTAAAAGTATTTTAAATATCATAGCATAATGTCTTCAAGCTTAGACCTCAAGTATTCTTTTAAATCAAAGTAATGACAATTAGGTAACCATGCAGACTCCTAACAATCACTACAATACAATATTCTGGTGACTGAACTGCTGATTTTGTAATCAAACTCTTGAAAATTATTATAACTGCATCTTTTGAGGTCCACAAACTGTGCAACGTCATGAACCAATGCCAATAACTCCTTTCACGGTTTAGGCTACAGGTGAAGACTAGGAGATCTATTAAACTCTGCACCTCAGGATGGTCTGTGTCACATGGAGATCCTGTGATGTGTCAGTAAAACTTTAGTCTTAGGATTTATGTTGAGCTGATAACTGTAGATGCCTAAGTATTACTAGCTACTAACATTGAGCTACAAAGCCATCCATCCAGAACCTGTCTCCTCCCTATATCTCCGAACTAATCTCCCACTATCTTCCCTCACATAATCTTGGATCCTCCCAAGACCTCCTCCTCTCCTCCACACTTATTCGTTCTTCACACAACCGCCTCCAAGACTTCTCCCGAATATCCCCCCATCCTCTGGAATTCTGCGCCCCAACACATCCGATTATCCACCACGCTCGGATCCTTTAGACAGCACCTGAAAACCCATCTCTTCAGGAAGGCTTACAGCCTGCAATGACCACTGTGCCACCTCACCACCACCAGTCTCACTGAGATTAGTGAATGCTTTGTGATGTTGGTCTACTAGGCCTTGCTCCCACCTAGCCAGAATCCTACTCCACACTGATGAGGGGGCAACACCCCGAAACAGCTGTCTGTGGATGGATACCTGGCCTTGGTATTCCCTTGTCCTATCTCTAATTTTGCAAAAGAGCTGGATATTGACTGAAAGGGCCACTTAACATGGTGGTTATGGTGTTCTCCGCAAGGAGTCACCCCTTGGCTGGGTCCTTCCCTGGAGGGATATATGGCTAGTCCTGTGTTTGAGGCTCCACAGACTATTTGCATATTCATAATTCCCAGGGGGCAATGTGCCTAGGAATTCACTGTGTTGAGTGCTTTAGCCGGCTGCCCGCAGTGTTTTCTTGGACTGGTCTCCCTGAGATCAGTGAATGCTTTGTTACATAGAAATATTAAAATAGCAACATTTAAGGTTTTATTATATAAAAATCATCAGTTTTATTTTTGGCAGATGACTATATCAGAAGTTCAAAGGGATATGTGATATCTTCAGATTTTAAAGCAGATGATAGTATCAAACAAGAAGAGGAAGAGTATGCCATTATCCCAGATTTATCATCAACCATTGACAAGGAAGATCTGTCATCTGATCCTTTAAAACACGTCCTATCTTCTGATCCATCACAGACTGTTAAAGAAAATAACATAATGGAAGTTGAGATTGAAAGATCTTTCGAAGGGGAGAATGTATTTGAATGTTTAAAATGTGGAAAATGTTACATAGATGTATCAAATCTCGTTAAGCCTGAGAGAAGTCAGACAGAAGCAAAAGAATTTCCATGTTCAGAATGTGAGAAATGTTTTACATGGAAATCATATCATTTCGAGCATCGAAAAACTCAAATTGGAGAGAAACCATTTTCATGTTCTATTTGCAGGAAATGTTTTACAGAGAAATCACATCTTATTACTTATGAGAGAAGTCTTACTGGGGAGAAGCGATACTCATGTTTAGAATGTGGAGCGAGTTTTAATTGTCCATCACATTTTATTAGACATGAGAGAAGTCACAGCGGGGAGAAGCCATTTCCATGTTTAGAATGTGGGAAATTTTTCTCTCGAAAATCAAGTCTTGTTGACCATCAAAAAACTCACACAGGGGAGAAGCCATTTTCATGTTCTGAATGTGGGAAATGTTTTAAAAAGAGGTCAGATCTTGCTACACATGAGAAAATTCACACCGGGGAAAAGCCTTTCTTATGCACAGAATGTGGGAAATGTTTTATACGAAAATCACATCTTGTTGTACATCAGAAACGTCACACAGGAGAGAAACCGTATCCATGTTTAGAATGTGGGAAACGATTTTCTCAGAAAGTAAATCTTATTGACCATGAAAAAACTCACACAGGAGAGAAGCCTTTTTCATGCTCAGAATGTGGGAAATGTTTTTCTCGGAAACCAAATCTTGTTGATCATCAAAAAATTCACAGAGAGGAGAAGCCATTTTCATGTTCAGAATGTGGAAAAGGTTTTAAACACAAGTCGGGTCTTGTGATACATCAGAGAAGTCACACAGGAGAGAAGCCTCTTGTTGACCATCAAAACAGTGATTCCATATTCATGTCCTGAATGTGGTAAATGTTTTACAAAAAGTTAGACCAGTTTTGGGAGGAGATTGGTGCAGGGTACTCCTGAATAGTGAAGCTTTTTGGACCTTAAAGGGAACCAACCATTAAAAAATCCCTATCTAACCTATAAATATCTGTCCCTGGAGCCTCAAATTACTATTCTAACCATCCCTGACTAAATCTAACTAACTACGCGCACAATAAATCACTTTTGATGGTACCTTTACACGCCGCTACCGAAGGTAGCAACAGGTAGGCACCGCACGGTTTCAACGGTTCCTAACAGTACCTGATACCGCATTTACACGCCGCCACAAGGTATTTTCGATCCCTGGAAGCACCGACGGGTGCCGCAGGTTACCTTCTGTGGAGCACCTTCTCTGCTTTACACGCCGCTACCACAAGGGAATATGGGCGTACATATTGTGTGCCGTAACTACATAGGCGCGACAGAGTTGTGTATTACGCGACGCTCGTACGGTGATTGGACAATGCAAAAACATCATGATTGGCCAGCCAGCGCAGGGAGGCTGGCTAATACATGACGCTATAGCAAATGTGTAGTGACTGGTCATCTCGTTAAATATGCCGCCCTGTACAGGGACAGCCAATGGGTACACAGTACTCCCCACCAATGATAGCTGATGGGGCGTGGTATACATGACGCTGTAGCACGCCCCAGGTAACTCAAATACCGTGCCTGTGTCCCGATTACACGCCGCCACCATAGGGTTTATACCTGCTTGTTTTTGAGCACGGCTGAAAAAGACAGGTATCCAAAGAGACAGGAAGGTGCTACCTGAATTACACGCCGCAACCTCGCGGTGTTTTGAAGGTACAAGGTACAATTGTCTCCGACACCTGCCGGTTTCTACCTCTCTGTAGCGGCGTGTAAAGGTACCATTAGACTTACCAAATCCTTGTTGGATGGGCGTTCCTCCAGGCTCTTTGTCAGCGAGTCGGGTCTCCTTGCTGCGCTCGCACTCGCCTTGCTGCTGTCCATCTTCTTCCTGGATTAAAATTACCCGCCCATCGCGTCCTCGCAATGAGCGGGTCACGTGCTGTAGGCCCCGCGTCACTTCCGCCCGCCGCGTCGCTGGGTCTATGATGCACCCAGGCCGGCTTCAGCATGCCATCTGCGCATGCTCTGAAGCCGGCCTGGGTGTACCAGTGACGCGGTGGGCGGAAGTGACGCGGGGCCTACAGCACGTGACCCGTTCATTGCGAGGACGCGATGGGCGGGTAATTTGAATCATAGAAGATGGACAGCAGCGAGGCGGGTGCGAGCGCAGCAAGGAGACCCATCTCAATGACACAGAGCCTGGAGGAACGCCCATCCGACAAGAATTTGGCAAGTCTAAAAAGTGATTGTGTGTGTAGTTTAGTCAGTCAGGAATGGTTAGAATAGTAATTTAAGGCTCCAGGGACAGATATTTTTAGGTTAGATAGGGATTTTTTGTTGGCTGGTTCCCTTTAATGTTTAATTCTATCTACCTGACTGGTCTAAATGATTGGTTAGATGTTACACATATATTAGAAATAAAAATGAGATAATATAGTATATGTGTTATTTTGCATTTTTATAATCAACTGCATGAATTTTATATTATATTTACGTAATATACAAGAAGTAGAAGGATGTGTCAGCAATTGCCACAAAGTTTAAAAGAATTGTAAATGCATTTATAATTGTGGGCCATGAACAACGGCTGCATGGTCCCAAATGAGTCAGCCCAAAAGTGTCTTTTCTTTTCTCAACACTATCTTTGTACATGTCTATTATCAGCTGAAATTTAATAAATAAAGATCAAGTCATTTTTTTAAAAAAGGTATAATGTGCTGCTGATTTAGACGACAAGTGCCGGGAGCGGAAACTGGGGCTTCACATAACCTCTTCTCAGCTGATGAGAATTTTTGCAATGAAATGTGAACAGGTGCAAGCAAAGGAGACTTGCACCTTACAAACAAGAGAATACTGCAGCAAACTCTGTGCACCCCATTGGAAAAGCAAAGTGGACAGCGATATAAGCAAAGCTTAAGGCCTAATTCACACAGGTAAGGTTTGCTGCGCTTTTGGGGTCAGGTTTTGCCTTGGTTTTATGTAAATCTATGCTAATTTTTTTTGCATTTTCAGCAAAACCTGTGTGATTGAGGGATTAGCTGTCCACACACACTGGTTTTTGTTCTCTGCAGAAAGTGTCAACACCACAGGTTTTGCTGCGTTTTTGAACCTTATCTGAGGTCAGGTTTTGTCTTGGTTTTATGTAAATCTATGCTAATCTAATCCAGCATTTTTGGTTAACATCAAGACCTGTGTGATTTCAGGAGTTGTCCACACACATTTTGTTTGGTGCAGAGAGTGTCAACACCGCAGGTTTTGCTGTGATTTTTAAAAGATTGAGCATGTCAATTCTTTTCTGTGTTTTTGCGATAGTTTCTATGGCACATTTACCGCAAAAACGCACAGGAAATCTGCAGCAAACCTCCTGCCAAAAACATCAGAAGAAAAAAGCAACCCCTAGGATTTAGGGCGCCTTCACACTGGCGTTTGGAACGCATCGCACCGAACGCAGCCAAACGCTTGCGCACATGCGTTCCTATGTTTATCATGGGAACGCATGTGCCTGCGTTCGCGCTCGGATGCGCACAATTTTTGCGCCCTCCGAGCTCCCTCTGAACGCAGCATGTTGCATTTTTTGTGCAGTCGCGGGCACTTGTTTCATCTGCAAGCACCCGCAAGCGCACAAACAATGTATGGATCTCAATGGATCCACAGTGCCCTCCGCATGACAGCGCAGGAGAACGCTGCGAATCTCATTGAAATCTCTCCCGGCCACCGGGAGATCAGCTACAGCCGCCGCAGCTCTACAGCCGAAGTCAATGCGGGAGATTGTTTAACAGCTGTTTAAATCTCCCGCGCTGACACCGAATAGGTGAGGTCGGCGCGGGAGATTTGATGCAGCGATCAGCTGTTCCTTATCTCCTGTACCAATATCACCTATTCGGTGTCGGTGTGGGAGATTTAAACAGCTGTCAGGTCAGCTGTGTCTTCAAATCTCCCGCGCTGACATCGGCGGGAGATCAGCTGTGGTTAGGAGGAGAAGACCTCTGCCGCTGATCTCCTCCCAGCCGCCCCCGAGACAGCTGATTGGCTGGCCGGGGTGCATATTAATGTGAACGCATGTGGAGATTCTCCGCTGCGTTCACATTAATATGGCTGCGTTTGCGTCTGCATGCCATACACATGCAGACACAAACGCCAGTGTGAAACCACCCTTACTTCGGATCCTTTCACACCAAAAACCAAGGTGTCTGGACATAGCCTATAGTTTTTATGGCAAATCTGCAGCAAATAAAAACGCAGCAAATCTGCCAAGAAAGCAAAAGAAAAAAGCAACCCCTAGGATTTACTACAGATCTGTTCACAGCAAAAAACAATGTGCGCACATTTCTACCCTCTTGTATCTGTACGACCGAATTGTCCACATTTATTCTTACTTGTATTGTTACCATGTTACTTGTCCTAGTCTGCCCTTTTTAGCATGTAAAGCGCCATGGAATATAATGGCGCTATATTAATAATAATAAAATAATGATAACATAGCCTAAATTGTCCTCTTACTAATAATAAACATTTTTATTTATATAGCGCCAAACATATTCCGCAGCACTTTACAATTCAGAGTGGACATGTGTAGACAATATGAGGCAATATACAGAGTATGCTCTTATTATTCCCAGAGTGTAATCAGCAATATCATTCTTTTTTTCATCATGCTTCCTAAAACTCAATGTAAGCAAAACTGAACTTGTAATTTTTCCTACATCTCACTTTTATCCTTCCTACCAGACCTGTCACAGTACCTGAAAAAACACTAAGGGCGTTTTCACATCTAAGAATAGTCTGGGGGCGTGGCCTGATCATGGCGGTGTGAGGACGCACTTTCTGTGTGCTCCGCTGGCCCGAGACATACTACCCGCAATCCCGCTATCTTGACAGCCCGATGTCGCGAAGGAAGAAGCCGGAGGAGCTGCCTGCACCCCCGCAGCAACCAGGCAAGACAAAACCGGAGGCAGCCATCGCTAAAATGTTTGGAGGAGCGGGAGGAAGAGCGCGCGCGCCTGTAATGGCGGCCGGAGCAGGTCAGAAGCAGTCCTCTCCCCAGCCCCAGCCGCAGCCACAGAGGAGCCCTAGAAACCAGGGTTCGGGCGACAGCCCCTCGCTTCCGGGAGGTATGAAAGCGGCAGGTAAATGTGCTCCACCGCATATGCCCCAGGCGGTGAACCCCCATGGCCCAGTGGTGGAGGAGGGGGGAAAAGATGGCGCCGGTGAAGGAGCTGAAAACAGTACAGGCAGCACGGTGGGGAAGACCACATTGCACACACAGCTCAGCACTTCCCAAACTGACATGCAGGCGATCAAAGACATGTTTGCTGTGCTTCCAACAAAACAAGACTTAGACGCTATGTTGGCAAGGATGGAAGCCTCACAGGAGAGAGCATTAGGGTTGATTAAGGAAGACATTGATGATCTCAAGCTAAAAGCCTCCAAGGCTGAGGTTTATATGGACACTACAGAGGCTAGAGTGGCTGCATTAGAGAGGGAGATTGCTCAGTCACATTCCCATACTGTGGCCCTCATTTTACAAGCTGATGACCACGAGAACAGAGAGCGCAGAAGTAATGTGAGACTAAAGGGGATCCCTGAGTCAGTCACAGCTGAAACTTTACTGGACACTGTTTTCTCCATATTTAATGAAGTGACCCAGCAGCCACAGGAAACTACGTATAAAGTGGACAGAGTACATAGAGTGTCCCGACCTGGCCCTATAGATCCGAATAATCCCAGGGATGTGCTCTGTAAGATACACAATTACACAGATAAAGAGGGCATACTTAAAAAGGCTTGGTCGCACGGCGAAGTGTCGATTGATGATTCATCAGTAAGCCTATACCCGGATGTATCTGGCCTCACTTTATATCTTAGACGTCAGCTGCGACCTTTACTCAGCAAGATAAAAGCAGTGGGGGCCTCCTATAGATGGGGCCACCCATTTCACCTGATTGTCCGCAAGGGTACAAAACTTTTTATCTGTGGCAGAAAAAAGAACTGGAAGATCTATTTACTTTTCTGGATATACCTCCTATTGTACTTCCTGACTGGCTCTCTCTTGAAAATCTCCAGTCATTTCTGTCTACTAGACGAGGATCATCTCAGGCCCAGGACAGCCGACGAAGACGGAGAAGGGCTCAAGAGACCGATCGGGGTCAGGTAGCTTCCCGAACCACTAGCCCTAGAAGGAGACGGCGAAGTGGCTCTTGTGCTTCCTCCACCACCTGAACAGTGATTCCTCATGTGTCCCATAAAGGGCGTGTTATCTTGTGTGAGGGAACGCACCCTTTCCTTGCATGCGGTGCGTTGCTCCCTTTCACCGCAAACTGAAGGTGATGTAATCAGGGAAGATACCATACTGTTAGTACCGGACGGACATGTTACATGACCTTCCTGATACATGCCTTTGTTACGCAGATGCTGAGTTTGATTTTTGACAATTTTTTCTCTCCCTGAATGACACTGGGCGGGTTTTTTCTCCAGCCCCTTACTCTTGGTTTTTGGCTATGTTAAGCTTCACACTAATGTTTGACTGTGGTATTGTCTTAATTTTTTCCACTTATATGTTTTCTTTTTATTGCGGGAATGCGGGTTTCTGCTAATTCTACTTGTCGTATACTCCCTGAGTCTTCTCGATAATGCTATGTAGGATTATTTGTATATACTCTAACCAGGGATATGCGACAAATAATATAGTTATATTCAGTCTCGGGTCTGCGGCATACCGTTCCTTGGTCTGTTGCGGTCCCTGCGGTCCCCTCTGCCCTTTTTTTTCAAGGGGTCCGCACTTGCTGGCTCGCCGGCAAAGACTGCTATAGTCACTGTTTCTTTAGTTCTTACACACGACTTTTCCTGTTTCTATATCTTGACCTTTTTTCTCTCATTCTTATTCTCTTTCTATTTTTCGGTCCTCCGTTTTCTTTCTTTTTTTTCGCTCTTCCCTTCCCTCTCCTCTGTCCTTCCCTCTTTGTCCCGAGGGGTTGAAGTGAAATGACACATTCACATATATCTGAGATTCGTGTGGGTTCACTGAATGTACAGGGCCTCCACAGTGTTGGTAAACGCTCTATTCTGTTTAATTACCTGAAATCTAACAAGATCCATGTCGCCTTCCTCCAGGAGACTCACATGTCTACAGCCAAGCCGTATAAGCTTTCAGACCATTCGTACCCGCAGGCATACCACAGCTTATCCAACGACTCCCACTCGTCCGGGACTAGCATTGTCATCTCCAGGTCGATTCCATGGGAGCTTCAGGACTCTTACAGTGGTGGAGAGGGCCGACTTCTCTTGGTGAAGGGTAAGATTGCATCCAATGTATATACGTTCGCCTCACTGTACCTCCCTAACACTGGTCAAATTTCTATGCTTCTCCAGTTTCTGGAAAAAATAGATGAGTTTGCTGAGGGCACCTTAGTTCTTGGAGGAGACTTTAATGTTGTTTTAGACCCCGCCCTGGACACTTCGCACAGTAGGACCTCACTATCTAAGATAAACAATAGACGCCTCCATAGAGCTCTTCATGACCATCAGTTGCTAGACGTCTGGCGCATACTCTCCCCCTCTGCCCGAGACTACACATTTTATTCCTCCGTCCACGATATGTACTCACGTCTTGACTTCTTTCTCTTAAGACAGGCAGATTTGATCTATGTAGTAGACGTCTCTATCGCTCCGATCTCATTTTCTGACCATGCACTGGTGACGGTCTCCCTTACTCTGTCCTCCAAGATCCCGAGACAGTGGCAGTGGAAGCTTAACGCTGCTCTGTTGGAAGATCCAGAGGTCCGAGCGGAGGTGACCAACACACTAAGTGAATATTTTGCCCTTAACGTCTCCCCAGATGTTTCATCGGTGGTGACCTGGCAAGCACACAAATGTGTGGTGCGGGGGATCTTCATAAAACATGGAGCCAGATTGAAAAGGGCTAGAGATGCAGAAACTTCCGCACTTATGGGAAAATTAAGGGAGCTTGAGACGAGACACAAACGATGCACTTCTACAGAACTGGGCAGAGAACTTCTTAGAGTTAGGGAGGCACTGCGCACAGTTTTGTTAATCAAGGCAAAAGGAGTGTTATCTCGATGTAAGAAATTAAAAGACATCCTTATCCCACATATGTGCACATTCTTCAATGCAATGTCCCACATCAGCCTTCCTCCTAAAGACACTCTGCGGGCCACAATAGCGGTTATACCCAAGTCAGGTAAAGACTCTCTGCTGCCAACAAGTTACCGCCCAATATCTTTGCTGAATGTAGATATTAAAATTTTCGCAAAGATACTGGCGGACAGACTCTCCCCGTTTATCCCGGGCCTGATACATCCAGACCAAGCGGGATTTGTCCCCGGACGTGAGGCCAGGGACAACACCACTAAAGCAATAAACCTGATACAGACCGCCAGAAAGTCAAAGATACCACTGATGTGTCTATCCACCGATGCGGAGAAAGCGTTCGATCGCGTTCATTGGTCTTTTATTGAATCGACGCTTTCCCACATCGGTCTGGGTAACCAGATGCTGAACTGGGCACTTTCTTTATATTCGGTCCCATCAGCGAGAGTGCGAGTCAACGGGCTTCTCTCCGAGCCGTTTGACATTTCCAACGGTACTCGGCAGGGTTGCCCGCTGTCTCCGCTAATCTTTATTTTGACGCTGGAACCTTTTCTACGTCGTGTCAGGTCCAGTGGTGATGTCTCGGGTCTACAACACGGTGGATCAGAATATAAGATGGCAGCTTACGCTGATGATCTTTTATTTTTCATCACGAAGCCTGAACTGTCTCTCCCGAATTTGCTGAAAGAATTGGAGACGTACCATACCCTCTCCAATTTCAAGATTAATAGAACTAAATCAGAGGCCCTTAATATCTCATTACCTGATGTGCAATACCACAGACTTCGGTCTACATTTACTTTTCATTGGGCTACCAAAGCACTTAAATATCTGGGAGTAATGTTGACAGCTGACCCTAAAAACCTATATAGTGCCAATTTCCCCCCACTGCTTAGTGCAATCGAGTCGGACATCGAACGCTGGATGAAGTCTACCTTCTCGTGGTCTGGCAGATGCCAGTTATTTAAGATGACTATACTCCCCAGGATTTTGTATCTTTTTCAGACATTGCCGGTTTCCATCCCAGCGTCTTTTTTTAAACTACTAATGAGGATGCAGACCGCCTTTGTTTGGAATAGAGCGAAACCTCGATTAGCGAGAACCTTGATGTCCAGACGGAAGGAAGACGGGGGTGTGAATCTACCTGATGTTAAATTATACTACATAGCAAGTCACCTCTCCAGAGTTGTGGACTGGTGCAGAACCGGGATAACAAATTATGGGTTAGGATTGAACAGGACCACACCTCTTACAATCTACAGACGTTGCCTTGGGTGACCCTCCCTAAAAAAAGAGACGCTCTGGGATCATCCGACTATAGGAGCCACCTTGAGGGTCTGTAATCTCCCGTTGGTTAGGGTTTTGATGTTACCGACCGACTCAGCACAGACTCCGGTCCTGAGCCACCCTATGTTTGGTCCTAGCATAGGTGACTCCGTTTTTCAGTCATGGATTCAATCTGGAATAGACAGAGTAGCGAACCTGGGAGACAGATCTACATGGCCGACTTTGGAAAGTCTGACTTTAATCACGCAACCGGTTCCACTGGGTTTTTGGCGATGTCTTCAACTAGCTCATTATCTTCGTGAGTTGCCCCCAAAAGCGACATATACACTTAACAAGACGCCCTTTGAGATTTTGTGTACCACGACGGTGAGTAGCAGACACGCACTCTCTCAGATATATTCCTATCTGGTCACACAGCCGGACCTGCCGACCCCACACTTCATGCTCTCGTGGGAAAGAGATTTGAGCCTGACTCTCTCAACAGAACAGAGGAAGAGGATCTTTAGCTTAGCCCACTCCTCTTCCATCTGTTCCAGGTTACAGGAAGCGAACTACAAAATACTAACTCGTTGGTATAGAGTACCTGCTGTGTTACATAAACTCATCCCGTCTGCTGACTCTAAGTGTTGGAGGTGCGGTGAGGCTGACGGTACATTGCTACATATTTTCTGGGAATGTGATAGACTTCGGCCTTTCTGGACGAGGGTTATAGAACTCACTCGGTTGGTTACTGGCTACCAGGGAGAGATGGGTCCTGGTCTACTCCTGCTCCACCATTGTGAGATCCCCACAACCAGATATAAGCGGTCACTCCTACGCTTTTTGGTGATGGCAGCAAGGTCTTGTATTCCGTTACTGTGGAAGACGGAGACTAGCCCGACGGTGGCGATGTGGATATCAAAGGTAAACGACTTAATGCACCTAGAAGACTTAACGTCCTCGGTACACGATTCGTTTGAGTCTTTTAAACAGACATGGTTCTCCTGGATGAGATTTATGGACACGGATGTATATAAAGATAGTAGGGGTCTCTAATTGATTGACGAATCTCTAGTGATGTTGCAGTCGAGCTCTTTTGCCCCTTGGGTACGGGAGGGAGAGGCTCCTCCTCACCTGCCCCCCAACCACTCCATCCCTTCCCACCTTCCTACACTCTCCTCTTGGCCCTACTACTTTCTCTCTTTTCTTTACGTTTCCCACTATATTTTTTATCTTTCTTTTGTGGATAATGTTGATGTTTTCAGATACGTCTCGCATATGTTACACAATGGACATACATTCGGGACAGCTCAGTTGCCGGATTGTTATCTCTTCTTCAGTATGTCTTTCACATGATTTGTACAATGGGAGACATGTGTCTTTACTTTGGAATTCATATATTGTTTGAAAATAAAATAAAGAATTCAAAAAAAAAAAAAAAAAGAATAGTCTGCGTTTTGCTTAATTTGCGTTTTTACAGCTAAAAACGCTAGCGTTTAGTCACATTGATTTTGATGGAAACGCATGCAAAAACGCATTAGCGTTTTTAAAAAACGCAAAACGCATGCGTTTTTGCAAATGCCGCGCTAGACGCATTTCCCGATGTTTTGGGCAGCGTTTGCAAAAACGCATGCGTTTTGCGTTTTAAAACGCTAATGCGTTTTTGCATGCGTTTCCATCAAAATCAATGGGACTAAAAACGCTAGCGTTTTTAGCGGTAAAAATGCCTAAAAACGCAAATTAAGCAAAACGCAAACCTGCCATAGATGTGAAACAGGCCTAAATGGACGAAAAATTCAAAAATAAAAATCACCGAAAATAGACAAGGTCCAATATCCATTAGTGGATATTTTGGCCAAAATACATAAACTCGTAACCCAACGCCAAAGGCCCTCAAGCTTATGACTCCTATCTATATTTTTGTTTCAGAAAAAACACTAAATGGACAAAAAAATTCTGAAACAAAAACTCACCAAAAATAGTCAAGGTCCAATATCCATTACATTTTGGCCAAAATACGTAAGCTCGTAACCCAACGCCAATGGACAAAAAAAAAAAAAAAAGCCAAGGACCCAAAGTTCTGGGACACAGGTATGGAGGGCAGGCAGGACACAGCAGTCTATGGAAGGCTGACGGGATGGAGTACATTCAGAAGAAAGGCTGTACAGGCAGGTAAAGGAGACAGGCAGGACGAGTTCAGGTATTGGAAACAGCCAGGTTCGGTTAGAGTACATGGACAGGAGGGCAGGTTCAGGAATTGGAGCCAGGCAATGTACAGAATCAAGCAGACAGTTGAATGTACTGATGGGCTAAAGCTCCCCAGGAACCTAATTGCTCAGGCACCTCTGTGGAGCGCTAAGGGTCGGGATACTCAGACTGCTAAGCAGGATAGTACCCCGATTGCTATGCCACTGTGATGGCCATCTCAGCAGCTGTAGCCCTGGCTTCACATGGAAAAGGGATTACTGTACAAAGGGTGCAAAGTTTATAATGCAGAAATACAGGAAAATAAAGTAGGAAGTTCATGACGTCATGTTATGGTCGGTATTGAAGGGGGTCCCTGGGACATTGATGCTGAGGAGTAGTGCAGATAATTAACCCTTCCTAACTAGGGCTGGCTCCCATGAAAAGTATAGGCAGTGTGGTGCAACAGGGAATAAGGCAGAGGGGGACAGGATGGTCACTTTTCCATTTACTGTACACTCCAGACAGATCCATAGGTTACAGTACTTTTTCACCATGCCTCCAGTCTGGCTTGTCTGATGGGAGCTTAGTCATCTGCTGGGTAGCAGTTTTGCATACCGTTGCAACACTTGTTATAAAGTTTCTCAAAGCCTGAAACTGCCCATACTGCCTAGTGTCTCTGCATTGCGTTTCCTCCAGCCAGGCTGACAACGCAGATCCTGTGTGCTTCCATGCCTGAAGCAGGTCCCTGACCCTGTGATGTTGCTGAGGCCCCGGGAACTACATTTGCTGGTGGGTGTTAGGGATCCACGGCGTCTCACATGGTCGCCAGACCGTGGAACTGGGGGTGACCAGGGGACTGTGGACCCACTATGCAGTTATCCTTGAGGAGGGTTTCTCAGCCCCTCCATCCAGAATGTCTCCTTGTGCCTCACTACCCTTGACTTACGACTCACTAACCCCTTCCTCAACCAGAGACTGTGTTCAATACCAACCCAGGCATCAGGTGTACAGCCTCCTAGTATAGGATCTCCAGAAGAAAAATCATTACTCTCAACGGACTAGTAGAACTATAGAACCCATTTTGACATACAGTACCATTCTATGGCGACCAGACTCCAGGGCGCCCCATTCCCACTTAGTTAAGATTAGTACATCCCCGAACTAAATCAAGGTGTTAAAGTGCATAATAAAGAGAATTTTGTTTACGTACCGTAAATTCTTTTTTCTTTAATCATCAATGGGAGACCCAGACAATGGGGTTTAGGGCTCTGCCCTCCGGAGGTCACACTAGGTACTACAAGTTTGTAGACACCGCCTCCTCCGCTTATAAACCCCCACCGTAGGAGACATCCTCAGTTTAGTCCATAAGCTGCGAGGAGAAAATAAACCACACCCGAAACATCGGGAAGAATGCCGTGCACAGACGGTGTAACAACCCGGAAACACTGTCTCAACAGAGAACAGATCAAATGCAAAACATGCAACGGAACAACTGGGTGGGTGCTGGGTCTCCCATTGATGATTAAAGAAAAAAGAATTTACGGTACGTAAACAAAATTCTCTTTTTTCTGGTCATCATAATGGGAGACCCAGACAATGGGGATGTCCTAAAGCAATACCCCAGGGCGGGAAGAGTTCCTCAAAGACGGATAACACATGGTTCCCTTTAAAGGTGGGCAACCGCCGCCTGGAGAACCCGCCTGCCCAAACTCGCATCCGCAGAGGCATGGGCATGCACCATATAGTGCTTAGAGAAAGTGTGCAGGCTGGACCAAGTGGCCGCCTGACACACCTGTAGAGCAGACGCTCTATGTCGCAAGGCCCAGGAGGCACCTACAGCTCTAGTAGAGTGTGCCTTCAAACCCACCGGGAGAGGCAAACCAGAAGACCGGTAAGCCTCCTGAATGGGAGCCTTGATCCATCTGGCCAAGGTCGACTTCGAAGCCGCGGACCCCTTACAGCGACCCATCGTGAGGACAAATAAGGAATCCGAACTCCTAAAGGAGGCGGTCCTGGACACATAAATGCGTACAGCCCTCACGAGATCCAGAGTATGGAGGTCGCGCTCAACCTGATGAACGGGAGCGGGGCAAAATGATGGGAGAACAATCTCCTGGTTTAGGTGAAACGTTGAAACCACCTTCGGCAAGAACTCTGGCCGTGGGCGCAACACCACCTTGTCTTGGTGAACCACCAGAAAGGGTGACTTGCACGAAAGTGCAGCCAATTCTGATACCCTTCTCAGAGACGTAATTGCCACCAGAAAGACCACTTTCTGGGACAGACGAGAGAGAGAGATGTCTCTCAGTGGCTCAAACGGCGGTTTCTGCAATGCCGCCAGGACCATGTTGAGGTCCCAAGGGTCCAGAGGTCGCCTGTAAGGCGGAACCACCCGAGATACCCCCTGCAGAAATTGACGGACCTTCGGGAGGAGCGCCAAGCGCCTGTCAAACAGCACTGAAAGTGCTGATACTTGACCCTTCAGAGAGCCAAGGGATAATCCCAACTCCAACCCCGACTGTAGGAAGGCCAACAATGTCGGGATGGACAATGGCCACGGTGAGCGTCCACCAGAGGCACACCAGGAGAAAAAGATTTTCCACGTTCTGTGGTATATCTTCCTGGAAACAGGTTTCCTAGCCCTATTCATAGTGGCAACCACTGTAGGAGAGAAGCCTCTGGATGTCAGCAGCCAGGCCTCAAGAGCCATGCAGTCAATCTGAGGGCCCTGGAATTGAGGTGGAAGAATGGGCCTTGCGCGAGTAGATCTGCGCGTTCTGGAAGAGCCCACCGGTGTCCGCCTGACAGTTGCCACAGGTCCGGGTACCAGGACCTCCTGGGCCAATCTGGAGCCACTAGAATGGCTACTCTGCATTCCATCCTGATTTTCCACAGGACCCTGGGAATCAGAGCCAGAGGCGGGAACACATATGGCAGCTGGAAGCTGGACCAACTCAGGATCAGGGCATCCGCCCCCAGAGACTGAGGATCCCACGATCTTGCCATGTATTGGGGCACCTGATGATTCAGCCGTGAGGCCATCAGATCCACGTCCGGAGTGCCCCATCTGCCGCAGATGTCCCGGAAGACGTCTGGATGTAGAGACCACTCTCCGGAGTCCATCCCCTGTCGGCTCAGGTAGTCGGCCTCCCAGTTCTCGACCGCTGGGATGTGAACTGCGGAGATCAGGCAGCCGTTTTCCTCCACCCAAGCTAGAATGCGGTGGACTTCGGCGAGGGCCTGAGCACTTCTGGTCCCTCCCTGATGATTTATGTAGGCGACGGCCATCGCATTGTCGGACTGCACCCGAATGGGGTGTCCTGACAGGAATTTCTGAAACGCCAGGAGCGCCAGATAGACCGCCTTGATCTCCAGCACGTTGATCTGCAATGCCGACTCCGACTGAGTCCAGAGGCCTTGAGCCCTGTGGTGCAAGAACACCGCACCCCAGCCCTTCAGACTGGCGTCTGTGGTCACCACTAACCATGACGGTTTTAGGAAGGACCGGCCTCGTGACAGGTGACGTGGCTGGAGCCACCACTGTAGGGAGTCCCTGGTCGGTTGTGACAGTGTCACCAGCCGATTCAGCGAGATCGTCCTCTTGTCCCATCTGCGAAGAATCTCCAGCTGGAGAGGACGGAGGCGAAACTGTGCGAACGGCACCGCCTCTATCGCCGCTACCATGCGTCCCACCAGTCTCATCAATACCCGTAGGGTTGATTGTGGTGACAGGAGGACATTCTGCACTCCTGAGTGGATCGCTAGCTGTTTGGCTTGAGGTAGGGACACCAGGGCTGAGTCCGTGTGGAAGTCCATGCCCAGATACGTCAATGACTGGGTCGGAACCAGGGTCGACTTTTGAATGTTGAGAAGCCACCCGAACTGTTCCAGAGACTTCATGGTCGCCTCCAGGCTCACCCGACAAAGGTCTTCCGATGGCGCCCTGACCAGCAGGTCGTCCAAATAGGGTATGACGGCGTGTCCCTGCACATGCAGGAGAGCCATCATGGAGGCCATCACCTTTGTGAACACCCGCGGTGCCGAGGCTAGCCCGAATGGCAGTGCCACAAATTGGAAGTGCTCTTCCCCCACTGCGAATCTCAACCAGCGCTGATGAGCTGGTGCAATGGGCACGTGAAGGTAAGCGTCCCTGATATCGATGGACGCTAGGAAGTCTCCCTGCGACACAGCCGCGATCACGGAGCGCAGGGATTCCATGTGGAACTTCCGAACCAACACGTGACGGTTGAACAACTTGAGGTCCAAAACCGGGCGAAAAGAGCCGTCCTTCTTTGGGACAATAAAGAGGTTGGAGTAAAAACCCCTGAACCTCTCTTCCGTGGGCACTGGGACCACCACTCCGTCTCTGCGGAGTCCCTCCAACACCAGGTAAAAAGCCTGAGCCTTTTCTGGAGATGGAACCGACCGATGGAATCGGGGTATTGGTTTTGACGTCAGCTCTATCCTGTAACCTCTTGAGACTACGTCTCGAACCCACTGGTCTTGAACGTGAAGGAGCCACCTGTCCTGAAATCGAGACAGGCATCCCCCCACCTGTGGGGAGGCAGGACGAGAGAGCGAGTCATGTCGAGGCGGGCTTGGGGGTGGCAGCCGCTGCCCCCGCCGGCTTCTTCTGAAGAATCTTGGAACGCCACTGAGTAGCAGGCTTGCCCCCTCGGTCCGAGCGAGCGGACGTCGTTGATGACTGTGAGCTGGAGCGAAAGGACCACTGCTTAGGGTTCCTTTTCACGGTGTACCGTGGCTTAGGCTTATTCTGCGGGATCTTAGACTCAGCAGAATCCTTTATCAACTTGTCCAGCTCGGTGCCAAAAAGCCTGTCACCAGCGAATGGAAGATTCTGCAAAATCTTCTTAGATGTGGTATCTGAGTCCCAAAGACGCAGCCACAACAGCCTGCGGATCGCAATTGCATTGGCGGAGGCCACAGCAGAGCGAGTGGCAGTTTCCAAAGTTGCCATCCTGGCGTAATCCGCATAAGCCCTTGCTCTGTCGGTAAGCGCCAGGACCTCTGGACTGGACCTAGCTAGTTCAGTGATACCATCCAAGCAGGTGGTAATCGCTTGTAGGGTCCAGACCGCGGCAAAATTAGGGGCAAAGGAAGACCCCACAGCCTCATAGGAAGACTTGGCGAGTTGCTCGACCTGTCTATCAGTAGCATCCTTCAATGAGGAGCTATCAGAGGCAGAAAACAAGGAGCGTGCAGCAATCCTGGTCATGGAAGCGTCCACCTTTGGAGACTGCGACCATTCCTGAAGCACCTCCTGGGGAAAGGGAAAGCGATTGTCCTTGGGTTTACGGACATAACGCCGCCCAGGATGTAACCTGGGTGCTCTAATCACCCTTCCAAAATTAGTGTGGTCCATGAAGGATCCACTTGGTCTGGCCTCCGGCCGCAGCCATTGATAGACCTCCTTGGGGTGTACGGTCACCTCCTCAGGAGGAGTGACAAGACGCAATGTCTCATTGATGGAGGACACCAGATCCTCCACCCCATCTGGAGGTTCAGACACAGACCCGAGAGTAGAACCCCCATCATCTTCCTCACCATCAGAGGAACGCTCCTCCTCAGAGAGAGCCTGGAGCTCGGGTGACTCCTCACGACGAGCTCGCTTAGAGGGTCTCACAGTAGAAGTAAGAGACACCCGGGGTAACTGGGAGGAGTAGCTGGGTTTTCCAGTCTCCTATGAAGTGCCTCCAGGGATTGCGACATGGAGGACATCTGGGACAGCAGGGATTCATTGATCCTATTCTGCGTTTCCCATGGCCCTGGGATCACCTGAACCTCAGGGTATAATCCCGGATTTGCAGCCTCAGTAGTGGCAGTCCGGGTCTCAGGGCGTCCACAGTTATTGCAGGACCCCTCCACCAGTGTCCCGTTGCATGTAGCACAGGTAATGGTGACCACCGCCGCCTTAGCAGCATGCTTCCCAACTGAAGACATCGCCACAGTGGGGAGAATATAAGCCAATTTGCCGTTCACAAAACAAACCGGGAAACCCGGTGGCTTACCGACCGCAGTAAAGCGGTAGGAGGAAGCGGTGTGTGTGTGTGACCTCCGCGAGTTCCGGTCTCCCCTGAAGTGCCGACACGTGCTGCCGATAGATCCCAGCCGGGAAGTGAGGGAGAAGATGGCCGCCGAGAGCAAAGTCGTGGGCGGCGCCGAGAACACGCGGGAAGCACACACACACGCCCGTCGGTGACGTCACCGCAAGGGCTGCTTCCCATCCTCCAGGCAGCCTCAGTAATGGAGGTGACTAGAGCCCGCAGCGCGGGAAAGTGTGAATACAACATACACACACAGACTGTCAGTATATACAAACACCTGCAGTCCATAGCCGCAGCCCCTGTGATACACAGGGCGGTCAGCCAGGGTGACCCCAGCACAGGGCACACCGACAGAACCGCGGACCCGAGGGTACGCGCGGTCTGAGTGTCAGGACACACATAAAGTGTCCGACACTACCCCCAGGCACACAGGAGACGCACGGGCCTCAGTGCCTGTCCGGTATGTAAGCACCATTTAGGGAGGCCTCGGACGGGGGTGCAGCACCAGTCTGGAGTGTAAGCACCATTTAGGGAGGCCTCGGACGGAGCGGAGCTGTGCAAGGCTCCCATCTCCCACTCTCCAGAGCCCCCCAGAGAGGGATGGAAAGGAGTGTGACAGCGTACCGGGAGAACACGAAGTGTCCAGGCTCTAGGCCCTCCGGTACCTCCACCAGCGTGTGCCACTAAGGGTGAGCGGGAGGCCGTCACCGGTCCCGATAGGACCCTTTTACTTTGTCTTCAGACGCCATCACGTAAGTTGTGAGAATGCAGTGAAGTGCAAGCAAAGCGTGATCCTCCGAGCACACTAAGTTTAAAACTGAGGATGTCTCCTACGGTGGGGGTTTATAAGCGGAGGAGGCGGTGTCTACAAACTTGTAGTACCTAGTGTGACCTCCGGAGGGCAGAGCCCTAAACCCCATTGTCTGGGTCTCCCATTATGATGACCAGAAAAAAACAAACTATACAAGTATATAAACCTGATTGTGGATTACAGCCCAAAACCACTCATGATTGTTTTGGTCATCCCCGAGTGCAGCTGAGGGGCATACAGACCATAGTGTAAACTTCTCTGCACTGGCTGTTTTAAGTGGCCCTTTGCCACAGCAGTTCTTTTCCAACTGGTTGAGCATAACACAAGGCACTTGGCAACATTAAGTTCACAAAACATTAATTATGGAAAGGTATTACTGGTCCTTCTGGGTAAAAACTCCATGGCAGGGTAAGGGGCAGTCCATATAAACGGGCTAGAGTCCATTAAGACAATAAAGTGCAACAGTATTCATCTTTGCACTTATGCCCACAAAACAGCAAAAGAGGGCACCAACAGGTGGAAAGAAAATTAAAGTTCCACACACATAGTGGGGAGACTTATGGTCAGCCTTACAGGAGAACTCAGAACCGTCCCTTCTACAAATGGCTGTTGAGCCCAAAACAGGAATACACACAGGCAGAGGCTTGGAGAACAACCTCCTCTCATCATTTTCTAAAATGTAACCGGAACAATTATGTTTAAAGTCTTCTCCTGGGCTGATTCACTTGTGGGTTTCAATTGAGAAGTCGGCATTGGGGTTTGGGGCTGTGAAATACACCACAGCTACCACACTGCTACAACAGTGGGACCAGAGGTGATACTTGAGCTGGAGGCAGCCTGACGGGGGTAGGAAGCATCTTGAGGCAACATTGTAGGTTGTCGCTGGGACCAGGCCTTTGCCTGAAGGGCAGAGTGGGAACAGGGTTCGTTCTGTTGGTTCCGGTTGCTGCAGGGTTCCTCAGCGTCTTCCCACTAAGCAGTGGAAGGAGATTCCTACATTTTGGACATTACTGAAGTGCATCAGCCACTGTGCACCTACACCTTCATGAAGCGAACCACGTCCCCCAGCCAGAGGATGTGTTGGTGTCGGGCAGGTAAGATCTTTTCATGGCCTGTTTTTTTATGAAGAGGTCAGTCTTGCACCCTGGCTCTTTAATAAAGCCATACCCCTTTTCTTTTTCAAAGCTGACCACTGTTCCGATGACCATTTTCTGTTCCGATGATCATTTTCACTTCTAGGTCAGCTCCGCAAGGACTCTCCAGCCACTCGGCATGCCTCTTCACCACCCTCTTGGCCTTCCAGACCTCAAGACGCTACTCACGGTCGTCAGGTGCCGACAAGAGCAGCCGCATGTCTGAACTCTTCAGCTTGGCAAACAGAAGCCCAAGCTCTTCAGATGGGCACACACAAACAGCAACCTGGTTGGGCTCTTCTGGTGGGCAGAGACAGCAGCCTGGTCAGATGGTATGAGGTCAACAGGGATCAAAAGGACCTCCTCGTCAAATTCAGCTAGAATTGATAGGGGACTTTAACAGAGTCACTTCCGGAGGCTAGCTAGCATCCTTAGCCACCAGCATCTTCTTCAATACGGCCTCTATTAGGCCCTGGAACATCTCTCTTGGGTCCAGGACACTTCATGGGCCTTTTTTATCCACTACCTCCCTCGGTTTGGCCAGGGCTTGGTGAAACAGGCAGAGGGTGAGGAGCCAACCTCGTTGTAGTGGATGACAAGTGGGTAGTCACTGGGATCAGAGATGTACAGTGCGATCGGCCTTACAGTTTGTAGCTGTCTTATGCAGCCGACCAGCAGGATCTCAAATCCTCTGTATAGGGCAGCAGAGTGAGGGTCCTTGTCTCAGGCGATGGCACTGTGGGTAGCCATGCTGCTTCAGTAGCAGGCCCAGCTCCCTCAGCATCATCTGGGAGCGAGAGCGCAGACAGGGTCATGTCCTCTGGATCGGTCAGTCGCAAGCCTGGGACTCCTTCCTCCTGCACAGCAGCAGCGGCTCTGATGCTTGGGGTCAGCTCAAACATGGTAAGATCAGTGTGTAATACCGCCCTTTCTGTAAGCAAGATAGCTGCTCCCTCTCCCAGCAGCGTAGTCTTTTGCACAACTCCTCTCACTTATAGGCAGGAATAGTCACTTAGATTGGCTTTCAATCTTAAGGGCGAAACTTTCTCTCATGGGGGCGTACACTTCAGGGACAGTCTGTGCAAGGGATGGGACTAGTCTTTGTGTGCTTTCCTGGGCACACACACCCGTGCTGGGAGAGTATTTCCTTTGTAACTGCGCCACAGGATGCCATTTTAAGTTATGACAACTTGCTATTTTACAAGTCCTCTTCACAGGGCGCACTGGTATCCTGTTCACGACACCAATATGTGGAGCGTTAAGAGCCAGAATACTGAGCAGAGCAGGCTAGTAGCCTGATTGCTATGTCACAGTAGTGGCTGTCTCAGCAGCTGTGGCCCTGGCTTCACATGTACAAGGAATGCAGACAGGGGATGGCTGGCAATTTTTGGCCTGGGGGGCAATCACAAAATAGTGGCCCTTGAGTTGTGGTGGCACATCTTTAGCCTGCTTATCTCTGGCCGCTACACTAGAGCAGCAGAAATAAAGGCTTTAAATATAATGGAAGCTGGTACATATATATGGGAACCGAACCGAGATTACTACATAGATACAGAAACCGAAAGAAACTACAGCACAGATACAGGAATAGAACCAAGCTTACTGCATCAATATGGAAACAGGCCCAAGACTACTACATAGATACGGGAGCAGAACCGAGCCTACTAATAGATACGGGAGCAGAACCGAGCCTACTACATAGATACGGGAGCAGAACCGAGCCTACTACATAGATACGGAAACAGAACCGAGCCTACTACATAGCTACAGGAGCAGAACCGAGCCTACTACATAGATACAGGAGCAGAACCGAGCCTACTACATAGATACAGGAGCAGAACCGAGCCTACTACATAGATACAGGAGCAGAACCAAGCCTACTATATAGATACAGGAGCAGAACCAAGCCTACTATATAGATACAAGAGCAGAACCAAGCCTACTATATAGATACAGGAGCAGAACCAAGCCTACTATAAAAATACAGGAGCAGAACCAAGCCTACTATATAGATACAGGAGCAGAACCAAGCCTACTATATAGATACAGGAGCAGAACCAAGCCTACTATATAGATACAGGAGCAGAACCAAGCCTATTACCTGCTAGGTTCTATGTAAATTATCTGTCTTTGAGTGTCCCCTGCCAGCAATGCAATACTACTAGAGATATAATGTATGCGGCATGAAATCTAGTCAATGAGAGCACATTCTTAGTAAACTAATCGTGACGTTCCCAATGTTTGAATTGAGTGGTCGGGGGGGATAAAAG
>JARQOC010000006.1:459674415-459686068 GCA_033576535.1 Allobates femoralis | reverse complement strand
ATATAGAAGGACACAAAGATCTGTACAAGGACATAGTCATGATGGAGGTTCCCCAGCCCCTCACATCACCAGGTAATAGACAGGACTAAATACACACGGCCTATAATGATCTGTATGTAAAGAATGAATTCAGTCCCTGTATGTGTCTCCTCCAGGTCTATCCAGTAAGAGGATAACACCAGAGAGATGTCCCGTCCTCTTCTCCCACAGGACTGTAAACAAGAAGATCTCGATGTTCCTCCGGATGATCAGGTAGATGGAGAGAAGGTGTGATGAGATCTCCCTATGATGTGTAGACGGCTGTGAAGGTCTTGTGCTCAGTCTTGTTTTATCCTCCAGTATTCTATGCTTTTATACTTGTGTAATGAGAACGGTGGAGATGGCAGATTACAGCTGATCATAGATGGGACTTCTCCATCTGTCTGTGACTTTTACAATCTTTGTTTCAGGATGAAGATCTGACCCATATTAATAATATAGAGACATTTGTGATTGGTGATGAGTGGTGTAGAGAAGAGATTCTTACAGATAACTACCCAGGTGAGTAGAAACCACTTTGTTATGATAGTTTAATCAACTCACATGAGAGAAATGGGTAAAACACTGAAACACTGCAATTGGCCCACAGGGCTGTGGAGTCGGTATAAAATGGACCAACTCAGACTCTGAAAATATATAATAAATTGGGTGCAGTAGTTCAAAGCAGAATGTGATGAATATTATTAATTATTCTATCGAAATATCTTGATTATTGTATCATAATAATGATTAAAACCCTGATGTTACCATTGTACTACAATAAATTGATCACTTAAAAATGAGCCATGTATAAAGGAGTTTGAGTCGGTGTCAGGGAAATTGAGGAGTCGGAGGTTTGGCTTACCCACTCCATAGCCCTGCTAGCCCAGCCAGCTCCTGTACAGTCTATAGATTCGGACCCTGTGGTACCTGCTAGGTTAGGCCGGCCCTAACCCCAGTCTAAACAATGACAGCTTGGACCTTTGATTTCTGAACGTCGTCAACTGTTTCACATACCTTATAAAGAGCCGGAGGGCAGAGCAGAGGGCAGTTTACCTACTGAAAAAAAGGAGTGCTGAGATAAGAAGAGATCCCAGGGTGAGTAAACAGAAGCCATGTAAAACCAAGTGAAAATATAATGTAAGTACTGATAAAATGGTGCAGAATCTAGTCTAAAACTGGCAGTATGGCGGGACGTTCAAATGAGAATATACGCTTTCCCTATTATACGACCTGACAGTCTCAACATTTTAGTTGTTTTTTAATTCCGATCCCTGAGGATAACCAAAAAATGACATGTTTAGACTTCTGAAAGTGGAGGTGAAATGCTTTTTACCTATTTTCCAACACATAATCGTATCTCGTAGTAAGAGGGAGGACGTTATTTAGGGCGAGTTTGGCCTGTCTTGTGTGCATAAGGGCGGTCAGATCCCAAGGGGTTGCTAGGTGTCCTTCCAGATGTATAACAATCTACCACATGTCGGAACAGGCCAGTGATGTTGTAAGTTCTTATATTTAGAAAATTAACCTCACCTTCACCTCTAAGTAGCATCCGTTTTTCCAGACCTATTCTGGGTCTTTTACCTGACCAAATAAAGTGGGTAAAGGCTCTATGTAATTTATTTGTATCCAAATGTTTTAATATCAGGGGTAATGTTTGCAGAGGGTATAAAAGTCTAGCAAAGCTGATCATTTTGACTAAGTGGCATCTACCTAGAAAGGACAATGATAAGTGATGCCATCTCCTCAGCTCTCCTAAATCTTTTCACTCAGGGTGTAAAATTCAATGCGTAAAGTTCTTCTGGGTGTCTGTATTTTAATTACCAAATAGGTAATAAGTGATTTAGAGATACGTAAGTCTAAACCCACTTCTTTCAGTGCTCCATGGGGTTTTCCTGTTAGCTCTAAAGGTACTGTCACACGGGCGACTGGGTGTCGGCAGCGACTGGCGCGGTGCGCCGCACGTTTTTGGCGCCCCGCCAGTGTCGCCGTCCCCATTACATGGGGCGACATCTCCAGCCCACGCCGGCGAGCTGACAGGCGGCATCGCCGCCGGGTGTCTGAACCCCAGCGGCGATGCAGGACAATGGAGCCTATGGCCTGTCAGCTACATGGATGTTGCACATCGCCCCAGATCGTCGCCTAGTTTCAGAGCACTGCTCTGAAACAGGACCTCCTGGTGGCGCCGACATCGCTCTTACATGAGGCGACATATGGCGAGTCGCGTCGATAGGCCACACCTACATCGATGATTAATCGGCGGCGATGTCGCCCCGTGTGACGGGGCTTAAGTGTTCACTTTTAGCATTGTTGACCTCTAGTATTCCCCAAACTCTGATAAATGTAAAATATTCCTCATTTCAATGTTGTGATAAAAACAATATGACATCGTCTGCAAATTATGCAATTTTAGTGGTTTTAGTGCCCACCTTAATACCTTCAAAATCTGTCTCTTCCAAATATAGGGTGAAGGGTTCCATGACTAGATTAAATAGTATCAGTGACATTGCTCTGCCTGGTCCCTTTGTGTAAGTGAAATGGTTCAGAGAGAAACGGTGTGCAAATCTTGGCTGTGGGATTATTGTAAACGCCTTCCAAGAATATTAATACAGAAATTTCCAAAAACAACAGTGCACCCATTGGGAGGTGGGTGCCCTTCAGCTACTCAAATTCAATGACAAACGAAGAAAAGACTATAGCTTATAATTACATCAAAGTGTTTTTATTTATTTAGACTGACTTAGAGGACAGATGAGGGCGGTGGTCAGTAGCCCCCACACCAACAGTACAGTGGTACAAAAGAGTCACTATGGACCAAAGGTTCATAAACATACATTAGATGGTAATCACCGATACAATTCACAGTGTTACAGAACAATTGCCCCACATGGGCCGATCATAGATCATAGGATACATACATGCTGGTAACAACAAACTCTTTTTGCATATATTGAGAGCACGTCAGCTCTTAATTGTTTTCATGAGGTATACAGAGTATAACAATAGTCTCAAATGAACCCACATGAGCTAGTATAAACTGAAGAGAAATAACCAACATAGTATTTAGACCAGTTCACCACATGTGTGACATATGATATTATAACAATAAGTCAGTGATACCATACAATTACCACAAAGTTTGCAGGTGGAGGGCGCCTGGGGCAGGGGAAGGTCAGGACTGCGGACCCCTACAGTGTTTCGTGGCCCAGGTGGACACCTATGGCCACTTCATCAGGGGGAGGTGTAACAAAGCTGCCTGGAGCCCCCTACTTATAGCGCTGCTAATCTGCGCCATCGCGACCGGAAGTGACGCTTGCCCGCCGGTCACCTTAACCGGAAGTGACGCGACGCCCGCATCCACATCATCACTGCTGCAGTCACGTGACCGCGTGTGACGCATTGTTACAGCAACCACATTCAACCCACTCCCTCCTGACACACGCCACGCAGCCCAGTGTTTTTGGGATGCGTCACTAGGGTAACAGGCTGCAGGCATATACATATCTCATGTCAGGAGGTGCGGGGAGCGGGCCGCAGCAACAAACAGAATGAATAGGAGACTCATTACAATGCACAGGGTGGAAGACATCAGCGTTACAAGCAAATAATATATCCAAAATTCATAGCACATCCAGGACACATTTCTTCCAATGAGATGATTGCTGTTTTCATATCACCATGTAAATTTCTGCATTCCAATAAAGAGTCCAAGGTCATAATAGATAACAACAGTATAAGGGGTTCCTCCTAAGCTGAAGGCTGCCTGTAAATCCCAAAAATAAAAACCATAATAACAGATAAAAGTGGTCTAAACGCCATTACAGATGTCTCTAGGGTTTTTAAACCCTAACCTAATCCAAACGACGACGGCTAAAGAAAAGAGGCAAAATTGAGGTGCTCATTGAGACCACATGGTGACATGGTGTTAAGCGACACTATGCACCTTGTTTCATGTTGTGCCAATAATTTCCAGTGTCTTCCCCTTTAGATACCATCATGGATGGCATCAATCGCCCTGAACGTCAGGGAGGTCGGATCACCACTGTGGTGTTATAGGAAATGTCTTAGCAGTGTCTTCAAAGTGGCTTTATCCTTCACCTCCGGTGTCGCCAAAACGTCCCCCACATGTTTCCTCACCCTCCTCCTCAGCTCCCTTGATGTCATACCTATATAAACCAAATGACTGCACAAGTGGCATAGTAGATCACATTACTTGACCCACAAGACATGTATTCTTTAATATCGTATGTGCGGGAGCCATCGGAGGAGGCGAAGGAATTAATGCGAAGGACATTGGGCAGGCCACAAAGTGGCCACAAGGAAAACATCCACGTCGGGGGCCTACGGAACCAAAGGGGTTTGATGGAGCAGGAATATAGTGACTTCTGACCAAAATGTCACGAAGATTAAGTGACCTACGGGCAGTCAGAAGAGGTTTATCAGACAATATTTCCCTCAACATTTGATCTACTTGGAGGATTGGCCAGTGTCTATTCAGAACATCACGCAATGTGTCCCAATTCTGGTTATAAGTAGAAATAAATCGAGTCGGTTGAGCAGAATCTGCCACTACCGCCCGCTGACCATAGAGGAGTTCATTGCGTGATGCATGTTTGGCTCTATAATAAGCCCTCTTGACTGACCTGTTGCTATATCCCCTTTCTCTAAAGCGTTCTTTTAAATCTACCGCCCGTCTTTCAATGAAAACACTTTGATGTAATTATAAGCTATACTCCTTTCTTCGTTTGCCTTCCAAGAATATTCTAAAATTGCCTTTGATGTTGAACGAGTCCAGTGTTGTCTCCAGTTAATCCTAGCTCACATTGTCAAAAGCTTTCAACACATCTAAAGTCAGCAAAGCTAGTCCTTCTCACAACTGCTGGTAATGACCTACCTTGTCCTACACTGTCAAGACCCTTCGTATATTATTACTGTGGCCCTTCCTTTGACAAACCCACCTCGATTCTCCAATTGGGGTAACACCATTTCCAGCATCAGCCAGTATGTAATTTACACCTTGTTAGCATTTTGCACTGTTACCTAGATATGACAGTTCGACGTGTGGAGGAGCAGCTCAGCCCCCGACTAGAGGCGTGTTTGTTTTGGAGCCTGGCTGTAACGTCGTTTACACCCAGACTCCAGAAAGCCACCCCCAGTCTCCAGCATACCTGTCCGCCCCAGACTCCCAACAAGTCCTCCCAGTCCCCAGCAAGGCCTCCCCCAGTCTCCAGCATGCCTGGCCACCCCAGACTCCAGCTTTCCCCCCCAAATCCCCAGCAGGCCTGGCCCTCCCAGTCTTTGGCATGCCTGACTGCCACAGTCCCCAATATAACCACCCCCATTCACTTATGTATACTCTGAACCGCAAAGCACTGAGTGATCATCTTCATCTCTGCAACACATTGCCGGATCCATAGCTCTGTGAAGGAGATGACTGCTATGTACTGTGCTGCGGTGTCTGTGCTCACCTCCATCCCGTGTGCCTGCGCTGTCACTTATGTGATTCTCACTGCCACAGCTGTCCTCTATGGAGCAGAATGAACGCAGCACTGCACAGAGTGGTTCATTCTCCTTCATAAAGGGAGCGGGCAGCTGTGAGGATCGCATCAGTGGCAGCCTGAGCACAAGTGAAGGAGATGAGCGTGCACACACCGCAGCAAAGTACACAGAGGTCATCTCCTTCACAGAGTTTACATAGGTGAATGGGGGTGGTCATATTGGGAACCTTGGCTGCCGGGCATGCTATGGACTGGGGGAAGGGCAAGCCTGCCTGGGACTTGGGGGGCGGGGCTTGTTGGAGTCTAAGGGTCTAAGGCGGCTGGGTATGTTGTAGACTGGGAGGGGGGTCCTGGTGAGGACTGGGAAGGATTTTTGGAGTCTTGAATGGCTGGGCATGCTGGCGACTGGGGGGAGGCAAGTTTTTTTGCAGTCTGGGGTGTGCTTGTAGGAGTCTGGGTGTAAACGACCAGCTGTGATATTAAAACCAGGCGCCAAAACAAATACACCTTTAGTGGGGGGGCTGAGCTGCCCTGCACACGCAGAATGCCGATACCTAGGTAACAATGCAAAATGAAACAGGGTGTAAATTACAAACTGTCAGCATTTTGCAGCTTAGATATACTCTTATGGTGGTTACACACACCAATTTATCTGTTCAATCTCTGAACCAATCTCTGGTTGCAGTGAAATCAGATACATTGCACCATTTGTGCTGTGTACAACATGGAGCAATGTATCATGATTTCACTGCAACCAGAGATTGGTTCAGAGATTGAACAGATAAATTGGTGTGTAAACCCACCATTAATTTTTAAAACGCCCGACAACCCTTTTAAAAGGAACATGTCAGTGTTATGCCCCCCCAGCTATCACTGTCTGTACCTGCAGCTTCATAGCATTATTCTAATCATCCCTGTCTGAGCTCATAGTGCAATGTGAAAGGTGAAAAAAAAGCATTTATACACTCACATTTCCTTATTAAATGAGGCAGTCAGTTTACATCATGGAGGAGGTAGACTATCTGGCAGATTAATAGTTAACACTTCAGCCGAATTTCAGAACATGCTGGGAGACCTGATGTGATGTGACAATCATGTGACTATAATAGGCGGAGCTAAGTCTTCATAGCACAATATGAGTTTGCTCGCTTAGGTCCACCCACTATGGTCACATGATTGGGACATCACACAGGTCCTTTAGCCATGCAAGTTAATAGTGAATTAACTATTAACCTGCCAGACAGTCTACATCCTCCAAGGTGTAGACTGATTATAAGAAAATGTAAGTGTATAAATACTTTTTTTTTCACCTTTTACATTACACTATGAGCTCAGACAGGGATGATTAGAATAGACTATGAAGCTGCAGGTACAGACAGTGATAGCTGGGGGGCATAAACTACTGACAGGTTCCCTTTAAGTCTAAAAAAATCCTCATCCTTTATGTGGGTTTCCTGGAGTAGAGCAATATCTGGCGAGAATCTTCTCAGGTGACTCAATATTTTCAGTTTTTGTTCAGGAATCTTAAGCACCCGTCACACGGGGCGATATCGCCGCCCATTACAGAGGCGACGTGGGGGCGTGGCCTATTAGCGGCAACATCACCCTACGTCGCCTCATATAAAGGGGCGATGTCGGCGGTGCCGGGCGGTCGCCTGGTTTCAGAGCAGTGCTCTGCACACATCGCCCCATGTAACCGGGCGCCAGCGCCCTGTCAGGCAATGGGAGCCAAAGGCTCCCATTGTCCTGCATCGCCGCTGGGGTTTTCAGACACCCCGGCGTGATGCCGCATGACAGCTCGCCGGCACGGGGATGGAGATGTCGCCCCGTGTAAATGAGGGATGGCAACGCTGGCGGAGCGCCAAAAACATGCGCGCACCCGCCAGTCGCCGACGACATCCCCAGCCCCGTCTCCTGGTGTGACGGGGGCTTTAGACCTTTTACGTTCATGTGTACACTCACTATAGCTTATATTACATGCTTGTTTCTTATTTATGAGAGAACTAGAGGTTAATTGGGGTTCCTGGAAACTCAACAGGGGGGAATAGTGTTAGGAAAGTAGAAGTTGAATGAACAAGACTATAACAACTACAACAGTAGATTCTTAATATGCTGAAGTATGTTTCTAAGTGTTCACACCCCTAAAAGCCAGGGCTGTGGATTCGGTAAGCCAAACCTTCGACTCAGACTCCGACTCCTCATTTTCCTTGAATATGACTCCATGACTCCGACACCCTCATACATGGCTCATGTTTAAGTGATAAATTCATTGTAATACAATGGTGGCATCAGGTTTGTATCATAAAATAATCAAGATATTTACATAGAACGTATTAAGAATTCAAAATAATATTGTTCAGCACGTACTGCATTGAACTACTGTGCCCTATTTATTATATATTTTAGGAGTCAGAGTCGCCCCATTTTATACCAACTCTGAGTCCACCAAAATGGCCACTGACTCCGGTTCTGACTCCACAGCCCTGCTAAAAGCATTATGGACTGTACTTTTTTGTGAAGATGTAAACACAGTCAATATATTTTGAAGGATAAAGTTTATCCCGCACTGCAGAATAGTGATTGAGCACCAGGGCATCCCCTGCAGCCCCCAACCAACCCAGACTATTATGGATATAAATCATTCTGCTTACCAGCCTGTCGGACCATGGAACACGTCTCCAAATAAGGAGGGTACAGATGGTGTGAACAAGCAACCCATGCTCCGCACAGCAGACAAAGTGCACCCAGCCCCCTTCCCAATCAGCATCAGTCAACATCATCTCACTTGCAGTGTGTGTTAATGAAGCATTTTACCACGACAGTCCACTCACTGTGGGGAAACAACGTGCATCTTATAAAAATTGTAGTCAGTTCCTATGATGGCTTAACCGTGTCATCCTGACAGCTAATGAGGATTCGGTGTTAATGGGAAATTTGTCTTCTTCACAAGCTTTTCTTCTTCTCTAGATGTTCTCACAAGTGCATGGTATCTTTTCCACATCCTTTTTAGCGTTACTTGGTGACTTGTAGGTGAGGCTGTCTCCTTTATTCTTGTAGACTCTCAGCATCACCGGATATTGTAGGACAATACTCTTCTTTGCCTGATAAACGGACGCACACACTTTGCACACTCCCCTGCACCTAGCTACATCCTCGGAATGGTCCTCAAATTATAGCAGTTTCATGCTCCTTATTGTTACTGTCCGGGATCTTCTCCTGTAAGCTCTCAGTATGTCAAATTTATTATTATAGTGTGGAAACTTCATGATCACCTGGTGGTCTCATTGCCCAGTCATCATATCTATGCTAGTGAGAGCGCAAGCCTGGGCTGACCCTATGGCCCTTACAACCCTGCATCCATGATTAATTTCCATTGCCAATGGTAGGTCTCTTTCACATAGTCTCTGAAGATCAGCAGCAGAGATTGACTCAGCAAGCCCCACTAGCCTTAGGTTACTACACCTGGGTTCATTATCTAAATCCTCAGCCTTTTGTCCAGGTGTTTTGCTTCTGTGGCTATCTCTTTCAACTGTGAGGACAGTTACACATTGTCTTTTTTTTGTCATACTTAGGAGGCGAGGGAATCAGGTAACTGAATGGTGAGAGGGGTGCGGGGATTCAGGGGGAGCTAATCTGACTCTTACACTGGGGTTCCCGGGCTCGCCCTGCTCTCAGAGGTACCTCTGATGGTGAGGAGGTCCGAGTCTCCACCCTGTTTTCCTGAGCTCCTGATTAGCCCTGGGACTGAGGGCCCCTACCTCCACCAACGGATCCGGAATCACAGCTAAGCCCAGTGCAAAGACATCAGCCCAGCAACAAAACATCAGCACAGCTCAAAGACCAAGAGTAAATAACTATCAGCAGCATCTGACAGAGGAGGTGGAAAGCTATTTAAAACCAGGGGGAGGGGATTCCAGGTGAGTCACACCCAAGCCTGACATCAACCCCTCAACCAGCAGCTGAGCACAAGACCTTCACATCCGTACCTCATGCAGCTCTTGAAGAAATGCAAACACAACACACACAGCGGCATCCAGCAAAGTCAGCGCAATCTAAGCGCGTAACATTTTTAGACATGAGACTCTCTGTTCCAGATCTTCTACTTGCCCTTTGTGCTTACACAGTTTCCTTGAAAGTACTGAAGGGAAGCCTGAATAGCTTGCTCCAAAGTTTTCTGGATGTCTAGTGAGATATTGTTTTCCACCTCAGCTTTTTGTAGATATTGTTTGCCACTGCCAGCTTTTTGTAGTCTATTGACATCAAGGGGCTTTCCTTTAGAGCTGCACTCCACAGTATACTTGCTGTTTAGAGCGGCCTGGTGTGACTGTGCTGCAGAAGCCCGCTTTCCCTCGGGGATCGGTGCCATATATTCTTCCCAGCTGTGATTTTTGTCATCTGCTTGCTGGCGTCCATCCAGCTTTTTTGAGCTGCGTAGCACGTACCGTGTTATAGGCGGGATCAGTAGCAGTGTAGCAGTGTCGGGGCTCGCTGGTGTTATGGCCTGGGGCATTGCTTAGCTGTTTTAGCTAGTTTGATCCTTGGTGGGTGTGGGAGCTCCTCTCCGTGTGACTTACATCCTTAGCGCCAGAACCGGAAGTCCTCCAAGCTATGAAATATTTTAAAAACAGTTTTAGCTTTACTTTGGTTAAATATAATATAATAGTAAAAAGTTGTTTAGAAAACACAAACTAATGCTTCAACCTTTGATCATATCTAAATAACAACAATCTCACAATTTTCTGGACTAGTTTGGGAGCCACAAAATGCAGCTGCTCATGAAATGAAGGAAAATCCATAATTCCTTACAAAGTTTTGAATGCAGGGTGAAGACTAGGGATTTCTTTAGACCATGCAGCCCAGTTTGGCCGGGGTCAAATGAAGTTCTTAGTGCTAAATCAGTACAACTCTATTCTCAGGAGTTATGCGAAGCTGATAAATGTAGATGATTTAATTTTGCTAATGAGCTTATTGCTTCTTTGTACTTTTATAGAGATTATTAATCATCCATATGTTAACTAAAAGTCTAAGCTTTTACTCATTATACAGTTTGTACTTTATGTATTTGTCGTGTTTTCAAAGAAGTGTTAAGTTGGCCGATAATTAATTGGAAATGCCATAATAAACTAACTAATAACATTCCATAACACATAGTTTTAGATTGTCTTTGGGTTTGTCCCATGTTTTTCTACCGTCAATAAAATGTTGCTACATGCCTGCAAAATGTATAGACATGTTATAAAGTATCACTATTTGAGTTTGTATATAAAAATAATATTAGTGTTTTTCTCACTACCGTAGGTTACTTTATTAGAAGCTCCGATGGATATGTAATATCAGATTTTGATCATGCTGTCACACAAGATTCTTATGAAGAAAATGCAATTATCCAGGATATCCAAGATATACCATTAGCCCTTCAAAATGAAGATCTATTGTCTAATCCTTCCCAATATATCCTATCTTCTGATTCATTACAGACTATTAAGAATAATAACCAAAGGGGCAGCGAACAAGAAAGATCTCACAAAATAAGAATCCATTTCAATGTTTAAAATGTGGAAGATGTTACATAGAAATATCAAATCTTGTTGAACATGAGAAAAGCCATACAGAAGCAACGGATTTTTCATGTTCAGAATTTGTAAAATATTTTTCTGGGGAATCAAATCTTTTTGAGCATCAAAAAACTCACAAAGGCAAGAAGCCATTTTTATGTTCTGAATGTGGGAAATGTTTTAGAACAAGAACGAAACTTGTTATACATCAGAGAATTCACATGGGAGAGAAGCCATATTCCTGTTCTAAATGTGAGAAATGTTTTACAGAGAAATCACATCTAATTATACATGAGAGAAGTCACACTGGGGAGAAACCGTTCTCATGTTCTGAATGCGGAGCATATTTTAACTGTCAATCTAATCTTATTAGACATGAGAGAAGTCACAGAGGGGAGAAGCCATTTTCATGCTTAGAATGTGGGAAATTTTTCTCTCGGAAATCAAATCTTGTTGACCATCAAAAAACTCATACGGGTGAAAAGCCCTTTTTTTTGTTCAGAATGTGGGAAATGGTTTAAAAAGAAGTCAGATCTTGTCACGCATCAGAGAATTCACACAGGGGAAAAACCATTCTTATGC
>JARQOC010000006.1:459633821-459674315 GCA_033576535.1 Allobates femoralis | reverse complement strand
GTGACAGAGGGGAGGAGGAAGCAGGATTCTTCCTCCCCTGCAGCACATAAAAACGTGGTGTGTGAATGCACCCACGTATTTTGTTGCGCCTTTTTGCGCGGCCAAAAATCACGGCAAAAGGCGTGCGCAGAAAGGCGCAACAAAATATGCAATGTGTGAACGTAGCCTTAATGAGTCTTTCAATATGACTTTGGAGTTCTGATATGGCATAAATCCTATTTGTAGACACTGCGTTTCGGGGTGATTGCCCCTAATCAGTGCTAAGTTTGAAAGGCTAAGACGAGGTCTGTTCTCCTTATAGAGATTAACCCTGTATGCTACCAGTGAAGAGACTTTGAGCCGCAATGCTCCTCTGGGAAATATGCAAATTGTCTCTGCAGTGAGGTAGTAGACAAACATTAGTGCCACCTATTGAAAGTAGCAATCCTAAAAGTCATAATTGCCTCTTTAACAAGCCTTTCAATGTGATTTAGGATTTATGCCAGATCATAGCCGTAATCTGCAGATGCTGCATTTCAAGTGATTGCCCTTCATCAATTCAAAGTATGGGATCTGATATGGCTGTTTGAGGGGCTAGGATGAGGTCAAAGGAATAGCAACTCTATTTATGGATTCATCTCCATAAGGAAAGTAGCCATTTTCTTGACCTCGTCATGGAGTGATCAGGGTGCGGCTTGAGAAGAAAGGAAGACATCGCTGCTGAGGGGGGGGCGATGGTGAGTGTAATCATTTATTTTTTAAGTGGGTGTCATGATGCCATATATATTAGGATGGGGGATCATGTACCTGATGAGGGATTATATACCTAGATGGGGGATCATATACGTGGATAGGGGAATCATATACAAGCACGGGGGTGCCATGTACCAGGATAGGGGATATATACAAGGATGGGGACCTTGTACCAGAATGGGGGACATAAATACCTGGAAAGGACCCAGGATGGGGACATTAGTATTGAATTGAGGACATTACACCCATAAGAGTGTCAGCAGCAGATCTCCCCCATAACAATGCGTCATGACCACATTTTTTGCTTAAAATGTTTTACTGCTAATTTTCCTCATCTAAAATTTGGGTACGTCTTACAGTCCGGTGTGTCTTATAGTCTGAATCTGAAAAATACGGTATCTATCCTTACCAATGTTTTATTGTTTTTTAAATTAGTTTCACTTTTTTTTTGCAATTTTGTTGTGCTTTTTGGTTTTACACATATTGTGGGCCTTTAATGTAGCTAATTTATTTGTCTTTAACCTTTATTGGGATCTTTCTTCGTTATATGTTAATTGGCTATAATTGACCTTTACATTTATATTGGTAAACAGTACAGTGATGTGCTTTACCATAAAGCTCTATTTTGGTGCCATCTCTCCACAAAATACTTTCCCTTATTAATACTTTGTGTTATTCATGTACATTTTGGCAAACTGCAGTCTATCCTTTTATCCTTTTAAGGCTGCATTCTCACGATCAGTAAACACATCATTTTGGATGCAGTATCTTGCCGCTGCTTCCAAAACGCTGCATAGTACAGTATCAGCATAGTAGACGGGATTTGTAGAAATCCCATGCCCACTATCCTTAACCCGACCGCAGCCTTTTGACAGCTGTGGGTTGCCGGCATTCCACTCCTCTGCAGCATGTTCATTTCATTCTTCGGAGTCGGAAGCGGCTCCCATAGGGTGACTGCATGGAGAAGCCGCCCCGCACCCACTGCACATGGTGAGTACAGGGCGGCTGCGGTCTCCCTGCGGCTACCCGTGGGTTCACTCAGGTCCGGAGGAGCTGCGTTCAACATGCAGCTCCTACGGACTGTGAGGACATACCCTTATGTTGCTGTGTCAGCAGTGGGGTTCTCCTGCCATAGCGTTTAATTTAATTCAAATGTAGGCAGATAATTTGCGCTTACACTGATGCACCCTCAGGTTACAGGACAGCTTGAATTTCATTTGGAACTTGATTGTGGCCAATTTTCTACCATTCGGACTGTCCCAACTTTTTATCAATTTTTTATCTGCCGACCACATCCAGGGAGATTAGCTACAGTACTATGGGTTGTACACATCTTGATTATATTGTGCACCGTGGACAAAGGAACATCAAGATCTCTGGAGATGGACTTGTAACCTTGAGATTGTTGATATTTTCAAACAATTTTGGTTCTCAAGTCCTCAGACAGTTCTCTTCTCCACTTTCTGTTTTCGTGCTTAGGGGTACGTCACACACAGCGATATCGCTAGCGATATCGCTGAAATTAGCGACCTCGCCGGCGATATCGCTGTGTGTGAAAAGCAGCAGCGATCAGGCCCCTGCTGTGAGGTCGCTAATCGCTGCACATCCTTCAGGACCATTTTTTGGTCCTTGGTCTCCCGCTGGTCAGCACGCATCGGTGCGTGTGACAACAAGAGACCAGCGATCAGCGACCTCACAGGCTGGTAACCATGATAAACTAAGCAGCGCATGCTGCCTAGATGTTTATCATAGTTACCAGCGCTAAGTGGGAGGACACTGGTAACCATGATAAACACCGGGTAAATAAGTAGCGCGCCTAGATACCTGGTGTTCATCATGGTTACCAGCGTCCTCCCGCTTACAGGCTGCACTAAGCAGGAGGACGCTGGTAACCATGATAAACACCGGGTAACTAAGCAGTGCGCACTGACCAGTTATTACCCGGGGCTGTTTATACCTTGGTTATCCACGGCCGCGATGTGGAGGTGACTCCTTGGTCGCTGAGGAGATCTGCCTGTTTGACAGCTCCCCTGCGACCACACAGCGATGTTCCAGCGATCCTGGTCATTGTCGGGATCGCTGGAACATCCCTGTGTGTAACGGCACCTTTAGTGTGACACACAAACACAATGCAAAGAGTGAGTCAATGTCTCCCCTGATTATCTGGTTTCAGGTGTGATTTTCCTATTGCCCACATCTGTTACTTGCCACAGGCGAGTTTAAATGAGCATCTCATGCTTGAAATAAAGTTGTTTTTCCACAATTATTGGCACAATTATGGAATGGTGCCAACTATTTAGTATGGCTCACTTTTGCGGTTTCTCATATATAAAACCCGAAGGCCACTTCCGGGCAATCCAGCCAACTTCCGTGATGGCCTGTGCCCTGTGTAAAACACCAGAACCGGAAGTAGCAGACCCACGAGCGGTGAGCGCGTAGCGCTCACCGCGAGCCGCTGTCAAAACGGCACAGCGGCTCGCGGTGGGCGCTAAAGCGCCACCACTCGCCGCTATCCCGCCACCGGCCACGCACTGAGCCCCGTGTGCGCCCATCCACATCCGGGAACCGGTCCGGCCCACACTCCGGTGTCCGGCCTCCCCCGGCACCGCCCACAGCCCTGCAGCTCACCGCCCACTCTCCTCCATCACGGACCGCCATCCCGCCACCGGCCCCCACACTGCCCGGTGTGGGCCCGGCCCACACTCCGGTGTGCGGCCTCCGCCGGCATCTCTCCCAGTCCTGCCGCTCACCGCACACACCCGCTCACTCTCCTCCATCAGGGAGCTGGCCCCTCCGGAAACCGCCGCCACCACTGCCGCTGACCGCCGACAGCCCAGTGAGTGTTCTGCCCCCCCAGCCCCGCTCCCCTCTGCCCCCCAGCCTCTGCTCCCCTCTGCCCCCCCAGCCTCCGCTCCCCTCTGCCCCCCAGCCTCCGCTCCCCACTGCCCCCCAGCCTCCGCTCCCCCTGCCCCCCAGCCTCCGCTCTCCCTGCCCCCGCCTCCCTCATCCCTGCCCCCCAGCCTCCGCTCTCCCCTGCCCCCAGCCTCCCCTCCGCTCTCCACTGAGCCACCGCGCAGTGCTGGCCACTGAGCCACCGCGCAGTGCTGGCCACTGAGCCACCGCGCAGTGCTGGCCACTGAGCCACCACGCAGTGCTGGCCACTGAGCCACCGCGCAGTGCTGGCCATGAGCCGCTGTATACTGTGCTAGCCACAGAGCCGCTGTATACTGTGCTAGCCACAGAGCCACCTGTATACACACAATTCTTTTCACCGCACTCCCGTAACTATTAGTAAATAAACTATATATGGATTCTAGACTACCCGATTCTTTAGAATCGGGCTCCCATCTAGTGTATATAATTATGTTCAATTTGCTTCTTTTTCAGTTTTTTTTGTGTGCGTGTTGTTCCAATATACAGAAAGGAAATGAACATGTGTAACTGCAATAATTTTATGGGAGAAATACTTATTTTCTGGTAAAATTTCAAGGGTGCCATGATAGCAGTAGCGTAACTTGAAGCTCATGGGCCCTGATGCCAAAGCTCCAATGGGGCCCCCAATTATTGCAAATCTTTAATAGCATTTGTCTTTTTGTATAGGCCAAAGGGGCTTTTGTCGCCCCCTAGGCTCTAGGGCCCGGGAGTAATTGCAGCCCCTGAACTTATTGTAGTTACGCCCCAGCATGACAGTATCTCTACATCTCTACTATATAATCCATGTGATCTAGAAGCCTGTAAAGACTATTGATGGGAGGGGGTATTTACGTCAGACGCCATTAATTCCTTAAGAGTTACATTGCAACAAATCTTACTTCATTCGGAGACTAAAGTGAGGTTTATTTTGTTACACCACAACTCGTCAACTAGCCACACCGCTGTCCGGCCCCAGCTCCGCGCTTTTTAGCAGAGCTAAAAGTTGTAAAAGTTTAGCACAACACAGTGTTGCACAAAACGTTTGCGACTTTTCAAACCGATTTACATAATCTCCTTGATGAATTAGGGCCGGCCACATGTTTAGGTTTTAATGTTTCTACCTTTCCTATCAGCTCAAAGGTCAGAAAATGTTCCCATATGTTGTACTTGTATGTGTAAGGCACATAAAAGAAACATTAAAGGGAACCTGTCACCTGGAATTAACCCCCTGACCTATCACTAGCTGTCCCTACACCTTCCTAGGTGCTCCCTAACCATCCCACTCTGTTGTAAATCCAACCTGTAAAGAGTTAGAAAAATTTCTTTGAACTTACTGCACGTCACTCAGACGACTGGAAAGGCGGCTCCAGGCTCCATTAACCCCTCCTCACTGCTTCACTGCACGCCCTGCTGGGCGGCATAATTCTTTCTTCATCTCCTCCTGATTTTGGAATCTCCCGCCCTCTTTTCATGCTATGATGCACCGGTCAGTACGTCACATCCGGCCCGGTGCATTATGGGCCTGAACACTGCTTTGCACACTCATGGCATTCTCTTGATGAGCTTCAAGAGGTAGTCACCGGAAATGGTCTTCCAACAGTCTTGAAGAAGTGCCCAGAGATGCTTAGCACTTGTTGGCCCTTTTGCCTTCACTCTGTGGTCCAGCTCACCCCAAACCATCTCGATTGGGTTCAGGTCTGGTGACTGTAGAGCAGAGGTCCCCAATGTCAGTCCTCGAGGGCCGAACCAGTGCAGGTTTTCAGGATCTCCTTAGTATTGCACAGCAGGCAATGATTCCAATCCATGTGCAATAGTAAGGAAATCCTGAAAACCTGCACTGGTTCGGCCCTCGAGGACTGACATTGGGGACCTCTGCTGTAGAGTGTCACCAGCAAAGCACCCCCACACCATCACACCTCCTCCTCCATGCTTCATGGTGGGAACCAGGCATGTAGAGTCCATCCGTTCACCTTTTCTGCGTCACACAAAGACACGGTGGTTGGAACCAAAGATCTCAAATTTGGACTCATCAGACAAAAGCACAGATTTCCAGTGGTCTAATTTCCATTCCTTGTGTTCTTTAGCACAAACAAGTCTCTTCTGCTTGTTGCCTGTCCTTAGCAGTGGTTTCCTAGCACGGAAACTGCACAAAGTCTCCTCTTAACAGTTGTTGTAGAGATGTGTCTGCTGCTAGAACTCTGTGTGGCATTGACCTGGTCTCTAATCTGAGCTGCTGTTAACCTGCGATTTCTGAGGCTGGTGAATCGGATGAACTTATCCTCCGCAGCAGAGGTGACTCTTGGTCTTCCTTTCCTGGGACGGTTCTCATGTGAGCCAGTTTCTTTGTAGCGCTTGATGGTTTTTGCAACTGCACTTGGGGACACTTTCAAAGTTTTGCCAATTTTTCGGACTGACTGACCTTCATTTCTTAAAGTAATGATGGCCATTTGTTTTTCTTTACTTAGCTGCTTTTTTCTTGCCATAATACTAACAGTCTATTTAGTAGGACTATCAGCTGTGTATCCACCAGACTTCTGCACAACACAACTGATGGTCCCAACCCCATTTATAAGGCAAGAAATCCCACTTATTAAACCTGACAGGGCCCACATGTGAAGTGAAAACCATTTCTGGTGACTACCTCTTGAAGCTCATCAAGAGAATGCCAAGAGTGTGCAAGGCAGTAATCATAGCAAAAGGTGGCTACTTTGAAGAACCTAGAATATAAGACATATTTTCAGTTGATTCACACTTTTTTGTTAAGTATTTTATTCCACATGTGTTAATTCATAGTTTTGATGCCTTCAGTGTGAATCTACAATTTTCATAGTCATGAAAATAAAGAAAACTCTTTGAATGAGAAGGTGTGTCCAAACGTTTGGTCTGTACTGTACGTATTGCGCATGTGCGAACCCGGGCTGATCACGTGATCAAGCCCATAATGCATCGGGGCCGATCACTTGATCAGGCCCATAATACACCGGGCCAGATGTGACGTACCGGCCGGTGCATCATGGCATGAAAAGAGGGTGGGAGATTCCAAAATCAAGGAGGAGATGAAGAAAGAATTATGCCGGGACGTGCAGTGAAGCAGCGAGGAGGGGACAATGGAGCCTGGAGCCGCCTTTACAGTCGTCTGAGTGACATGCAGTAAGTTCAAAGTCATTTTTCTAACCCCTTACAGGTCGGATTTACAACAGAGAGGGATGGTAAGGGATCACCTAGGAAGGTGTAGGGACAGCTAGTGATAGATCAGGGGGTTAATCCAAGGTGACAGGTTCCTTTTAATTTTTGGATTAAAGGGTGGATCTCCAGAACCAGAGAACCAGGATCTGGGAGGATAAACCAAGATAAAAGCAGTTGTGAAAGAGGAAAAAAACAAGACAGTAAAAAACAAGAGTTCTGATTTACAGCTTGGAGAATAATCATCCCCAGATAATATATAGCTTACCGTTATATAATCTATAACAATGTAATTTAAGTCAATAATAGGAAAACTGGAAAGACCAATAGCGCAGATATGTTCTTATACTAATAATAAAGGATAAGATAACAATGTGAATTTGATCACAGCAATAAATCAACCAGAAGGTGAACAACAAATATTGCCAAGGTATAAATAAAGAAAAAGGGGGTTTATAAGATCAATATCGTAGACGTTCCACTAGATTACGACTAAGAGAAACTTAGATTCAATGAGAATAGTTTTCAAAAGTATACAAGTGAATCTCAATAAATTAGAATATCATCAAAAAGATAATTTATTTCAGTAATTCAATACAAAAAGTGAAACATATTATATAGAGTCATTATTATTATTTATTTATAGAGCACCATTCATTCCATGGTGCTGTACATGAGAAGGGGTTACATACAAACAAGTTAAAAATACAATGAACAGACTAACAGTGACAGACTGGTACACAGGGGAGAGAGGATCCTGACCTTGTGGGCTTACATTCTACAGGGCAATAGGGAGAGAGACAGTAGGTTGGGTCTGCTCTGGTGGTGGAGCACCGGGTCCGATCGTGGTGGAGCGCCGGGTCCAGTGGTGGTAAGGCGGCATTGTGGTAATTGCAGGTTGTAGGGTGTTCTGAAGAGATGGGTTTTCAGGTTCCGCTTGAAGGTTCCGAGTGTAGGGGATAGTTGGACGTGTTGGGGTACAGAATTCAATAGAATGGGGGATACTCGGGCAAAGTCTTGCAGGTGGTTAGATGAGTCATTACACACAAAGTGATCTATTTCAAGTCTTTATTTCTGTTAATGTTGATGATTTGATGATGGTGATGATGATTTTCTCCTTGGCCCAGGTTAGATGCTTTTTGCATTGTCTATTCGTCACGAGTGTCTTGACACAAGGAATGTGACAGTTGTAGCCCATGTCCTGGATACATCTGTGTGTGGTAGCTTTTTGAAGCACTGACTCCAGCAGCAGTCCACTCCTGGTGAATCTCCCCCAAATTTTTGAATGGCCTTTTCTTAACAATCCTTTCAAGGCTGCAGTTATCCCAGTTGATTGTGCACTTTCTTCTACCACACCTTTTCCTTCCACTCAACTATCCATTAATATGCTTAGATATTGAACCCTGTGAACAGCCAGCTTATTTAGCAATGACTTTTTGTGGCTTACCCTAGGTGTAGGGTATGTCAATGACTACCTTCTGGACATCTGTCAAGTCAGCAGTGCTCCCCATGATTGTGTGGGCTACTTAACCAGAATAAAGGGCCATTTTAAATGCTTAGTAAGCCTTTGCAGGGGTTTTGTGTTAATTATTCTAATTTTCTGAGATAACGACTATTGGGTTTTCTTTGGCTATAATCCATAATCATCAATACTTACAGAAATAAACACTTGAAATAGATCACTGTTTGTAAGGACTTTATATAATATATGCGTTTCACTTTATGTATTGAATTACTGAAATTAATTATCTTTTTGATTATAACCTCATTTATTGAGATGTGCTTGTATATGCCACAGAGATCACAAAAATAGGGTTTAACATGCTGCAAGTAGAGATGGGTGAACCCGCAGATGTTTGGGTTTTTCAGATCTAGCCAGACTTTTATTCGGGTCAAGTCCAGTCCCGAACCTAGACTTGAACTTACAGTAAGCCCAAACCCCCTATATAAGCCTAAAGGGTCTGAACTTTGGAGTTATAAAATGGTGGCAGTAAAAGCTGGGGGTCTGCAAAAGGAAGCATGAAAATCATACTTACCAGTCTCAGGTGCTGCAGTCACACTTGCTTCTGGGTTCGCTCATTAACTTCATGTTTATTCACTGCGTTGACTCCAACAGCCAATCACAGATGCCCACTCTCTATGACAGTGTCTGTTAGTAGCTGTTGCACCCCCACCCATTGTGGTCAGCTGTGACCTAGATGAACTCAACTCTGATGTCACTGCTCAGGCCGCTGCTTTCCACTATATTGGCGCTAAGTAGCAAAATACATGGGGGACCCCTATGCAATTTTTTTCAGTTATTTATTTTTACACACCTATGACGGCAGGATTGTCGCCAGTGTTCTAATGTGTCTGGCAGCCAATCACACACACCAGCACAATGAGTGGGGGCGCAGCAGCCAATCACAGATGCTGTCACAGAGAGTGGGCGTCTGTGATTGGCTTTTGGAGTCAGTTCAGTGAATTAACATGAGGTTAATGAGTGGGACGCGAAAGTGTGACTGCAGAGCCAGAGACTGGTAAGTATATTGCTCCTGCTTTAATCATCATTTTGCTTATTTTTACAGTCCTCCCTAGCCGAACCCGAACAGTAACACAGACGTCTCAGGAAAGTCCGTGTTCGGGGTCCGAGCCCAAATATTAGGTGTTTGGTATGGACCATGAACTTTACAGTTTGGGTTCGCCCATCTCTAGCTGCAACAGCTAGAGTAAAAAGATATCAAAAAGTGATCATAAGGCAATAATGTATAACAGAGCTTAGTTCTATTTTGGGAAAAGTAGGTCCAGTTTTTGAATGCCCAATGGGACTCCAAGATAGAGAAATAGACAGTGCACCTATATATACATATGGTACCAAGAAGTGGTTATAATAAGATCCTATATAAACCACCTAGATCCAAGACAGAGCAGACTCAGAAGGCATTTCAGCAGGATCACAGCATAAAGTAAGGGTCAGTAGACAAATCTAAAGGGTTAGTCTGAGGCCAGCAACTTTTTTCTAAGGTCCTATTTAATTTATCCCTGAAATCTAAGCTTTTTTTCTAATATACTTTCTTTAATAATTCGCTACGATTCCCTCTCTACACTAACAGCTATTGTTTTTCTATCTCCTGCCCGATAACGTACCATATGAGTACAACCCAGTGCATCTTGTTATCCTCACTCAGAGCATCATAGAGCTGACATGCCCCAGGCACTTCCTCAGCCCTTCCCTTAAACAAAGTATCAGTGTAACACTAGTTTCAAGGGTGGGGCTGCCAAATGTATGTTCACAAAGGCCTCCAGCCCCCTCCTCCCCTCATTACAGTGCTGTCTCCCCCCCACCTTCTCCCCTTCCCATAGTGCTGAGTCTCGGCCTCCACCTTCTCTCCTCCCCATAGTGCTGTCTAGGCCCTCCTACTTTCTTCCCTCCCTGCAGTGCTGTCTCACCTCCCTACCTTCTTCTCCCCTCCTTGTAGTGCTGAGTCTCAGCCCTCACCTCTCCTTGGCTCTACCTTCGTCCCCCCCCCCGCAGTGCTGTGTCCCACCACCTCACCTTCTTCTCCTCTCCTCGTAGTGCTGTCTCAGTCCCCCCATCTTTCCTCCCTGCAGTGTTGTGTCTTGGCACCCTACCTTTCACTCTCCTTACCGCAGTGTCTTGGCCCCCTCACCTTCTCCCCTCTCCACAGTGCTGTCTCAGCACTCCTACCTTCTCCCCTCCCGCAGTGCTGTGTCTCAGCTCTCCAATGTTCTTCTTCCCTGCCTATAGGGCTGTCTCGGCCACCCACCTTCTCTCCTCAACCGCAGTGCTGTCTCAGCTCCCCCACACCCTTCTACCCTCCCCGCAGTGCAGCATCTCGGCCCCCCACCTTATTCTCCCCTCCCCATATTGCTGTCTCAGCCCCCACCTCCTTCTACCTCCCCATAGTGCAGTATCTCAGCCCCCACCTCCTTCTACCTCCCCATAGTGCAGTATCTCAGCCCCCCCCGCCTTATTCTCCCCTTCCCCCAGTGCTGTGCGTTGGCCTCCCACCTTCTATCCTGCAGTGCAGTGTCTAGACCACCTTCTTCTCCCCTCCTCGCATTGCAGTATCTTGGACCCCCACCTTATTCTCCCCTCCCCACAGTGCTGTCCCAGCACTCCTACCTTCTTCTCCCCTCACCACAGTGCTATGTCTCAGCCCTCCAATATTCTCCTTACCTCTTCGTAGGGCTGTGTCTAACCCCCACCTTCTTCTCCTCTCAACTGCAGTGCTGTCTTGACCCCCACCTTATTCTTCCCTCCCCACAGTGCTGTGTCTCAGCCACCCACCTCCTTTTACCCTCCCTGCAGTGCAGTATCTCTGCCTCCCACCTTATTCTCCCCTACCCACACTGTTGTGTGTTGGCCCCCCACCTTCTTCTGCTCTCCACGCAGCGAGAGTTACTACGGCTGCTATACGAGACTGTGGATTCTAGGAAATTAATCATCCATCCTACATTCCACACCTAGCCCCCAGTGATTATTAAGGTACCTTTTCCCCAATTTAAAAAAAGATCTCTTTGGAAGGTGCCTAACGATGATGAGCTTAAATCCATTAAGTTCAACCTATGACATAAGATATTAATCTAGAGGAAGGCAAAACCCTCATGAGGTAGATGCTAATTATCAGGGGAAACATTATCTCCCGACTCCACATACGGCCATCAGACTAGTTCCCTAGACCAAAGGCCCATAAAGGAATCCAGTATGTAATATTTTTTGTAAAAATTAACTCATTTAAAAATTGATGACAGCAACGTATCTCAAAAAAGTTGGGACAGGGTCATGTCTACCTTTGTGTAGCATCTTCTTTTTACAGAAGTCTGTAAAGTGAGGAAACAATTGCTGCAGTTTTGGAGGGCCTTCCTTGAAATAGACATTGTCTGTAAACGAGTACCGTATATGTTGTCCTAAAACCTGTAGATAATGCTCAGCATTGACGGGCCTTTGAAGATGTGGAAGCTACCCATGCAATAGACATTAAAGGAAACCTTTCACCGCAAATAAGCTTTCTAACCTATTAATACCAGTCCCTGCAGCCTTACAATACTTTCTAACACATCCCTGACTCACCTTTTTTTTTTACTAATCTACAAGTACACTAATGTACTTAGGAAACTTACAAAATTCTTGTCACAGGGGCGTTCCTCCAAGGCATTTTGACCGGTAGGCGGGTCCCCTTGTGCCGCGCTACCCCTGCCTCGCCGCTGTAATACGCCCTAATGGGCGTCATTATACAAATATAGAGTGCGGGCACGATTTCAACATCGCGCCCGCAACGTCACTGCTGCCACGCAGTCATGTGACGCCGGGACGTGTCACTTCCGGTCGCAGGGCTTACAGGCAGACTTCGCACATGCGCACATTGCATGCTGAAGTCTGGCTGTGTGCGACCGGAAGTGACGCGCGATATGACATGACCGCATCGCAGCGGTGACGTTGCGGGCGCGATGTTGAAATCATGCCCGTGCTCTGTAATGTATAATGACGCCCATTAGGGCGTATTACAGCGGCGAGGCAGGGGTAGCGCGGCACAAGGGGACCCGCCTACCGGTCAAAATACCTTGGAGGAACGCCCCTGTGACAAGAATTTTGTACGTTTCCTAACTACATTATTGTACTTGTAGATTAGTAAAAAAGGTGAGACAGGGATGTGTTAGAATGTATTGTAAGGCTGCAGGGACTGGTATTAATAGGTTAGAAAGCTTATTTGGGGTGACAGGTTCCCTTTAATACAGCCCCATACAATCAGAGGTGATGACTAGTGATGAGCAAGCACTACTAACGTATGCTTGGATGATCTTTTCTCGTAACGAGCAGTTGGATGCTCAGACGGGCTCGACTCGATTACCAAGTATAATAGAAGTCAATGGGGAACATAGTAACATAGTAACATAGTTTTTAAGGTTGAAGGAAGACTTTAAGTCCATCTAGTTCAACCCATAGCCTAACATGTTGATCCAGAGGAAGGCAAAAAAAAACCCATGTGGCAACACTAATCTCCACATTGGGGGAAAAAAATTCCTTCCTGACTCCAGATACGGCAATCAGACTAATTCCCTGGATCAACGCCCTATCAAAGAATCTAGTATGTATAACTGGTAATATTATAGTTTTCAAGAAAGGCATCCAGGCCCTTCTTAAATGTTAGTAGTGACTCACTCATTACAACATCATGTGGCAGAGAGTTCCATAGTCTCACTGCTCTTACAGTAAAGAATCCACGTCTGTGATTATGATTAAACCTTCTTTCCTCCAGACGTAGAGGATGCCCCCTTGTCCCCGTCTCAGGCCTGAGAGTAAAGAGATCATTAGAAAGTTCTCTGTACTGTCCCCTCATATATTTATACATTATTATAAGATCACCCCTAAGCCTTCGTTTTTCCAAGCTAAATAACCCCAAGTTTAATAACCTGTCTTGGTATTGCAGACCCCTTAATCCTCTAATAACTTTTGTCGCTCTTCTCTGGACCCGCTCTAGTTCAGCTATGTCTTTCTTATACACCGGAGACCAGAATTGTACACAGTATTCTAAGTGTGGTCGCACTAGTGACTTGTATAGAGGTAAAATTATGTTCTCCTCATGAGCATCTATGCCTCTTTTAATACATCCCATTATTTTATTTGCCTTTGCAGCAGCTGCCTGACACTGGCCACTAAATGTGAGTTTGTCATCTACCCATACACCCAGGTCTTTTTCAGTGACAGTTTTGCCCAGTGTTTTACAATTAAGCACATAATTATACCTTTTGTTTCCTCTGCCCAAGTGCATGACTTTACATTTATCCCCATTAAAGCGCATTTGCCATTTAGCAGCCCAAGCTTCTAGTTTACATAAATCCTCCTGTAATATAAAATTGTCCTCCTCTGTATTGATTACCCTGCAGAGTTTAGTGTCATCTGCAAATATTGAGATTCTACTCTGTATGCCCCCTACAAGGTCATTAATAAATATATTAAATAGAAGCGGGCCCAACACTGACCCCTGTGGTACCCCACTGTTAACTGTGACCCATTCTGAGTGTGTTCCATTAATAACCACCCTTTGTTTCCTATCACTAAGCCAGTTCTTAACCCACTTACACATATTTTCCCCTATCCCCATTGCCCTCATTTTATGTATCAACCTTTTGTGTGGCACCGTATCAAAAGCTTTTGAAAAGTCCATATACACCACATCCACTGCATTTCCTTGGTCCAGTCCAGAACTTACTTCTTCATAGAAGCTTATTAGATTAGTTTGACAGGAACGGTCCCTCCTAAAACCATGTTGATAATGGGTCATGAGGTTATTTTTCTTCAGATACTCCAGTATAGCATCTCTTAGAAAACCCTCTAGGATTTTACCCACAGTAGAGGTTAAGCTTACTGGCCTATAATTTCCAAGTTCAGTTTTTGTCCCCTTTTTGAATATTGGCACCACATTTGCTATACGCCAGTCCTGTGGTACAGACCCTGTTATTATGGAATCTTTAAATATTAAAAATAATGGTCTATCTATGACAGTACTTAATTCCTGCAGCACTCTGGGGTGTATCCCATCTGGGCCCGGGGATTTGTCAATTTTAGTGATTTTTAGACGATGCCGTACTTCCTCTTGGGTTAAGCAGGTGACGTTTAATTGAGAATTTTTGTTATCACTGATCATATTGTCTGTCATGGGATTTTCTTGTGTAAATACCGTTGAAAAAAAGTCATTTAGCATATTTGCTTTTTCCTCATCCTCATCCACCATTTCACCCAGACTATTTTTAAAGAAGAGCTGGAAAAATGCTTGAATTCATTATTGACTTCCAGTATACTCTGGAATCAAGTCGAGCCTGTCCAAGAGTCCATCTGCTTGTTAGGAGTACTGATCATGGTAGTGCTCGCTCATCACTAATGATGACTTTTGAACTGTGCACTTGCAACAAGTTGTTCAATTTCTTCTTTAGTAAGAACACATCGTCAATACTTTCCATAAAAAAAAAATTCAAATTTTGATTTTTCTAACCACAGAAAAGTATTTTGCCTCAGTGCATTTCAAATGAGCTATTGTCGAGATAAGATGGCAGCGTTCGTGAATTGTGTTGATACATGGTTTCGCCTTTACAGGATAGATCTAGAACTTGCATTTGTGGATTGCACAGTACATTTGTTTCTATGATAAAGTTTTTTTTTGCAATATTTTTTATTAAGTTCTTATGTATGAACAGATTTGTTCTTTAATAGCTTTTTAGTATGTTTTTACAAACAGTACTTGAACAAACTCGTCTCATTTCAGATGTTCGACCCCATAATAGAAACAGACAGGTATGTAAAAAAACTCAGTAGTTTGTGACATGCAGAATTTATGAACAAGGGAAAGAGTTACGGTAAGTTTTTTCTTTTTTTTTTTTCAGCAATATTGGCCAACTGTTTCTGCATGAATGCAAACAAATCTGTAACTATAATGCAGCAGAAGTACTATAACCAAGGTAAATAGCTGCTACATACCCTGCATTTGCTTTTAGGCTGGAAACACACTGTCCGAGTGACATGCGAGTTACTTGCTGGAGTCTCGGATCGTTCACTCGGGATGGCCTCCACCTCTCTGGATGGGAGCAGTGGAGCTACATAAAAAAAACATACCACTAACAGTATCCTGTCCAAAGAGGCAGGGGTCGTGCCGGGTGAATGATCTGAGACTCGTGCGAGTGACTCGCAAGTCACTCAGACAGTGTGTTTCCAGCCTTATACAGTCTATAATAGTCACTCCTGACTGGCTGGACTTGTGATGTGATAGCTGCAAGACATTATGGATGGACACAATCTTCCCTGTTTTGATGGTCAAAATGTATGTAAAGAGCTATGGAATTAATAGCGCTATATAAATGAATAAATATTATTATTCCTAAATTCTGAACATCACATTAGCATACCCTTTGTGTGAGTTCTCTGATGTGTAATAAGGCTCCACCTCTGTTTAAAACATTTCCCACATTTTGAACATGAATATGGCTTCTCTCCTGTGTGAATTTTTTGATGATCAACAAGATTTGATTTTCGGGAAAAAGATTTCCCACATTCTGAGCATGAAAATGGTTTCTCCCCTGTGTGAGTTTTTCGATGGTCAGCAAGGTTTGATTTTTGAGAAAAACATTTTCCACATTGTACGCATGAAAATGGCTTCTCCCCTGTGTGACTTATCTGATGGGTGACTAAAATTGATTTTTGGTTAAAACATTTTCCACATTGTTCACATGAGAATGGCTTCTCCCCTGTGTGAATTCTCTGATGTGTAAGAAGACCTGACTTATGTTTAAAACATTTCCCACATTCTAAACATATAAAAGGCTTCTCCCCTGTATGAGATTTGTGATGGACAAACAGCTTTGACCTTTGAGAAAATCGTTTCCCACATTCTAAACATGGAAATGGCTTCACACCTGTGTGACTTTTCTGATGTACAGCAAGATGTGATTTTTGGTGAAAACACTTCCCGCATTCTGTGCATAAGAACGGCTTCTCTCCTGTATGGATTCTCTGATGTGTAACAAGATCTGACTTCTTTTTAAAACATTTCCCGCATTCTGAACATGAAAATGGCTTCTCCCCTGTATGAATTCTTTGATGGTCAGCAAGATTAGATTTCCGAGAAAAGCAATTGCCACATTCTAAGCATGAAAATGGCTTCTCTCCGCTGTGACTTCTCTCATGTCTAGTAAGTTTCGACTGACAATCAAAACATGCTTCACATTCTGAACAATTGAACGGCTTTTCCCCAGAGTGAGATTTTTGATGCACAAAAAGATTTGATTTCCGTGTAAAACATTTTCCACATTCTGTGCATAAAAATTCTTTTGCTTGTGTGTGATCTTTCTCATGTTTAACAAGATTTGATATATCTACATAATAATTTCCACATTTTAAACTTGTAAATGGATTCTCCCCTTTGTGAGCTCTTTCATCCCTTTCATTATTTTTATTCTGCTTATCGGTCTGTAATGTTCCAGATGATAGGAATTGTTGAAAACCATTAGATGATAGATCCTCGTTGTGAGGAGATGATGGCGAATCAAATGTAGCTGCATGTTCTGCATTTATATCTTGTGTGATACCATGATCGTCTGCTTTAAAATCTGAAAATATCACATGTTCCTTTGCGCTTCCGATACAGTCACCTGGAGAGAATAGAATTAGATTACGTTCATTTTTTATAATGAAATAAAATTAGATGTTTATTTTTCAATATTTATATCTAAACCTTTCCATGCAAATTCTGGGGCATGAAAATTTGAATATAACAAAAAAAGACAAACATGCTAAACTCTCACGCTAAAACACTATACAATGGCATGTGGCATTTCTCATTAACAATGGGACTACAAGTTTACATTTTTTTGAAACCATAAGTATGAACTGTATAGCAATTTAAATATCACATAATACCTATTATCTAAAGTCTAAAAACCTTTAAAGCTTCTGAGAAATAAGAGATTTCTTGGTCTTCCTATAGCTGATTATTATTCTAATTTTTAGGGACAGAGAAGCTACATAATATTAGCAATATTAAAACATTTACACGTATCAGTATTTTATTATTATTGTTATTATTATTATTATTCATTTTTATAGCGCCATTTATCCCATGGCATGTTACATGTGAAAAGGGGCATTCATAGACAAGTACAATAAACATGAGCAATACAAGGCACACACAGGTACAGAAGGAGAGAGGACCCTGCCCGCGAGGGCTCACTGTCTATAAGGGATGGATGATGATGCACTAGGAGAGGGTAGAGCTGATTGTGCGGTGGTTCAGTAGACTGAGGATCACTGCTGACTGTAGGCTTGTTGGAAGAGGTGGATCTTCAGGTTCTTTTTGAAGGTTTCCACAGTGGGTAAGAGTCTGATGTGTTGGGGTAGAGAGTTCCAGAGTATGGGGGAAGCACGGGAGAAATCTTGTATGCGGTTGCGGGAAGAAGAGATAAGAGGGGAGTAGAGAAGGAGATCTTGAGAGGATCGAAGGTTGCGTGTAGGTAAGTACCAGGAGACTATGTCACAGATGTATGGAGGAGACAGGTTGTGGATGGCAAGGGTTTTGAACTGGGGCCTCTGGACAATAGGAAGAGAGGGGAGGCTGGGGAATAGCGGGGAGACAAGTGGATTAGTCGGGCAGCAGTGTCTAGAATAGATTGGAGTGGTGCTAGAGTGGAGGCCAGAGAGTAGGAGGTTGCAATAGTTGAGGCGGGAGATGATTAGGGCTTGCACTAGGGTTTTTGCGGTTTCTTTGTCAAGGAATGTATGGATCCGGGAAAGATTTTTGAGTTGGAGTCGGCAGGAGGTGGCAAAGGCTTGGATATGTGGCTTGAAAGACAGGGCAGAGTCGAGGATCACCCCGAGGCACCGAGAATGTGGGACTGGGGAAATTAAGCAGCCATTGAATTTGACGGATAGGTCTGGTGGAGGGGTAGAGTGAGATGGGGGAACGATGATGAATTCTGTTTTGTCCATTTTCAGTTTTAGAAAGTGAGCAGAAAAGAAAGATGAAACACAGGACAGTCATTGTGGTATTTTGGTCAGTAAGGAGGTGATGTCAAGTCCAGAGAGGTAGATCTGTGTGTCATTAGCATAGAGATGATACTGAAGACAACTATGATACTGAGGAATACTATGAGCTGTCCCAGGTCGAAGGTGTTGATGGAGAAGAGTAGGGATCCGAGAAGTGAGCCTTGGGGAACACTGGCAAACAGGGGGCGAGGTCAGCAGGTGGTGTGGGAGAGGAAGACACTGAATGTAAGGTCTGTTAGATATGACGAGATCCAGGATAGGGCCAAGTCTGTGATGCCAAGAGATGATAGAATCTGTAACAAAAGGGAATGGTCCACAGTGTCAAAGACAGAAGACAGGTCCAGGAGGAGGAGGACAAAATAGTGTTGCTTGCTCTTGGTGGTTAGTAGGTCATTAGTGACTTTAGCTAGGGCAGTTTCAGTTGAGTGATGCATAATGGGGAAGGCCAGAGATCAGGAGACTATTGACTTCAATGGGCCAACACTACACCTTCTTGCCGATCTCTCTCGCTAGACTCTTGCCAAAAGGAGGGCTTTGAAACCTCTCCTTGAGGTTCTCCGTGCAAGGGGCATCACTTACTCCTGGGGTTAACCCTTCCAGCTACAGGTGCATAGGGATTCTGGTTTGCTGGTTTTAAGATCGCCATCAGACCTGCCAGAGTTTTCTACAGCTTTGGATCTGCCATCAGTGACTATGTCAGAGTGGCCCCAAATGACCACGTTCTTGTTCAGGGGCCCTCGTGAAGGACGGAAGCCACCTCCTGACTTGGAGAAGAAGAAGAAGCGGAGCCCACGACACCGCTCTGGTGCTCCCAAGAGTGACTCTTGAACGGTGCAAAGCTTCCTACCTTTTTCCTTCTCCCCAGACATTCTGGGGGGCTGTCAAGCAATGGTCGGGTAGATCCAAGATTTATTTTTTCGACAGAGAGGACCATGGGTACACCATACCCAACATACACCTTGGTCCTAATCTGAAGGTACCCACTCATGCACTCGCAACCTGTTTTGTTTTTGTGTGCTACCAGGGCTATAGATTCCTCTCACTTTGGTTTACGATTAACCTGTTATGATTCAGTCAGTTCAGTATGCACTGTAACAACTCTTTAAGACTTTATTGCAATCACTAAGCTTACTCCCTTATTATTAAGATGGTTAAGGAGTTAACTGTTTGTTACTATGGACAGGGGTATTTGTAGATGTGCTGGCTGTAGTGGTAAAGCTGGTTGTGACGTAGAGGTAACGTGTTCCAGTTACTCCCCACCTTAGGGTGTGTCTTTGACACTATTTGCAGAGTTTTCTCTGTTCTCATACTTAGTCCTTAGGCTCAGTGGCCTTTGGGGACCAGCGTTTTTCTGTTTGGTCCGTCTGCTTCTCATTTTCTTTTCACCTCTCTCTCTTGCTGTATTCCTTCTTTTTCTCTTCTATTTATCTTTCCCCTTTACATCTTCAACTTTCCGTCACTTACCTCCCCTCCTTAATTCCCTTACTTCCCGGTTACCATCTCTGTTTCTGCATGCTCATGGCGACCTTGAATTTGTGCTCCTTAAACATCAGGGGATTTAATACCCCTGAGACGAGATCTCAATAGCTTTTTCATATTCACAAAAAAACGTATTGATATACACCTCCTACAGGAGACGCATTTTAGGTCAGACTGAGTACCCAGCCTCAAACATAGATACTATAACCAATGGTTTCACAGCACCAACCCAGAGTCGAAGTCTAAAGGAGTCAGTATTGCCCTTCATAAGTCGTTTCTGGCCCAAGTGATTGACTCTAAATCAGACCCAAATGGTAGGTTTCTGTTCATTAAGATCAAATTAGCAAGAGAAATATTTACTATTGCCAATTTTTATCTCCCCAATCAGGACCAGGTACGGACCTGCAAAACCTATCTACATTCACTTTCCACCTTTGCTGAGCGTTCTGTGGTAGCTGGTGGGGTCTTTAATTTTGTTCTGGACCACAACGTGGACTCGTCCTCTGGTAGGTCCTCCATACCTGCCTCACATCTGGGGAACCTGAGAGATAAATTGTTGGAGTCTAGACTGGTTGACGTATGGAGATTGACTCATCCGAAAACCCGGGACTACACTTTCTATTCTACGGTACATGACTCATATAGCAGAATAAATTTCTTTTTAATTAGCCATAGACTGTCCTTCTGCCTGGTTATGCAAATAGATATGATCGTGTGATCAGACCATGCCCCGGTCAATCCGGCTTAGACTCTCCCGGACCTTTCCACTAGTGAATGGACTTGGTCTCTAAATCCGGGATTGCTTAAGAACCCAGAGTGCCAATTGGCAGTACGGGTGGCGATCTTGAGCTTTTTGGGGAATTTCATAAAGATGACCCCACAGCTCTTCCATATCAATGGGAGGCCTTGAAGGGAGTTATTATGAGGATGCTCATCCAGCAGGGGGTAAGGATTAAGAGGTAAAGTGCATCCAGCATCAATGATTTATTGGTAACAATGCAGAGTTTAGAAACTAAATATTAACAAACTCAAGACCCTCAGGTGTTGGCCGACCTCTTGAAGGCTAGAGCTGACATAAGCTCCTTGCTGGATTCGGCATCCGCTAGACAAAAGGATCTTTTCCGATAATACCTGTATGAGCTCCAATAAGCCAGACAGAGCCCTGGCTAGATTTTTCCACCCTTCACTTATATCCCCACCATAAACTCTAATGGCCACTTTACATGCGGCTACATTTCTAGCTTATCCACAGGTAACTTACTGGCTGCAGTGAAATCATGGAGACATTATTCCATTTGTACACAGCAACAAGATAGAACCATGTCTCCATGATTTCACCGCAGCCAGTAAGTTACCTGTGGATAAGCTAGAAATGTAGCCGCATGTAAAGTGTCCATAAGTCGGGTAGGCCCCTGCACAGCCCATGGAATCCTTTAAGGAGATTAATATGACTCTGTCTACAACATTAGAGGACTATATAAACTCTAAGAATAGAGTTTTATGGATATGACACAGGATCTACAGTTAACACCTGTCAGACTTGGGTGCAGGGTCTAAGGAATAACCTTGTTTCCACCTTAAAGTCTAAACATTGCAAAGAGTTATGGGTATTGCTCCATGAAGATCCACAGTTTGAGTTTTAGGTCCTCAAACATATAGTGAAACACTATGCTGAAGGGACTATGATTTGCTGTAAATGACCCAAATTCGCACAGTAGCTGTTATAGGAATTTTGCACGGTTCTGACGGAAATGTCTTCTGTTAAGTCTCCAGGAAAGTGCGCTGTTTGTAATACTTTTTAGGAATCAGCATCAGTGCTGTGGAGTCAGAGTTGGTGACCATTTTGGTGGAGTTGGAGTCAGACTCAGGGAAATTCAGGAGTCAGAGTCCTGGTCTGTATAGTTACCCGATTGTCATTACGTACATATCATCTAAGCTCGAACACCTTATGTTATGTTATCTAAAGAACGTTTTAATATTGAGTTCTATCTAAACTTTTTTAATAGCTTTTATTAAAATCTATTTAACTTTATAATCATTGGAAATAATGAAAATAAACTAGTAGTTCATATAGAAATGTCTACCATATGTGGTCATTACTTCTAGTGGTATTTTCAGCTGTATTTTGTATTCTTATTTTAACATCTATTAACAATATCATATTTTTATTTATATTTATTTTGTATTTTGACAAAAGGCGTGAATCTAAAGCTGAAAAACCTGACAAATCACAGAGCTTCCAACAAATAGCGCTAAATGGTACCAGTCAGTGACTGAGATGAATCTGCATTCAGTGGTAACTACTCACCTGGATAGTCATATATAAGAATCTCCTGTGTACACCGCTCATCACCCCTCACATATGTCTCTGTAGTGTTAATATGGGGCAGATCATCATCACCCCTCACATATGTCTCTGTAGTATTAATATGGGTCAGATCTTCACCCTGAAACAAAGATTGTAAAAGTCACAGACAGATGGAGAAGTCCCATCTATGATCAGCTGTAATCTGCCATCTCCACCGTTCTCATTACACAAGTATAAAACATAGAATACTGGAGGATAAAACAAGACTGAGCACAAGACCTTCACAGCCGTCTACACATCATAGGGAGATCTCATCACACCTTCTCTCCATCTACCTGATCATCCGGAGGAACATCGGGATCTTCTTGTTTACAGTCCTGTGGGAGAAGAGGACGGGGACATCTCTCTGGTGTTGTCCTCTTACTGGATAGACCTGGAGGAGACACATACAGGGACTGAATTCATTCTTTACATACAGATAATTATAGGCCGTGTGTATTTAGTCCTGTCTATTACCTGGTGATGTGAGGGGCTGGGGATCCTCCATCATGACATTCTTGTACAGATCTTTGTGTCCTTCTAAATACTCCCACTCCTCCATGGAGAAATAGACGGCGACATCCTGACACCTTATAGGAACCTGACACATACAATGATACCATTGTCATCTTTCCACGATCCCTTCATAGCGTTACTGTATAATGTCCTAGCAGCAGCATTCCAGCAGTGTCACCTCTCCAGTCAGCAGCTCAATCATCTTGTAGGTGAGTTCTAGGATCTTCTGGTCATTGATGTCCTCATGTATCAGGGGGTGAGGTGGAGGCCCCGTGATTGGGCTCAGGGCTCTTCCCTCAGACACAGGGTCCTGACAGCACAGATCACTAGAGCTCTTCTTCACTACTGTGTAATCCTGGTTATGGAGAGACACATTAATAAATCTCCAGTCTCCAGACATTTCCAGAGTCCTCACCTCTCCAGTTCTGTCATCTGTTATTCTGTCCATAGATAAGAATGATGTCATGTGACATTGTCATCACAATCTCTCACCTTTCCAGTAACAAGGAAGAGGATCTCTAGGGTGAGGTGGAAGATCCTCTCCGCCATCTTGTCCCTGTCCTTCTCTGCCCTTGTCTCCATTCTTGATGGGTAAGAAAGGAATATTCTTTTATATAGTAGATCTCCACTGAGGGGATCCAATATTAGAGGGACCTTAAAAAGAAGATGTGTAATGCTTTAATTTATGCCACTTAAACTCCTTATATACAGTTTAGCTGACTGTAAACCGTAGAAAAAGTTATTCCTCCTGGGGAGGTGTCACCTCATAAAAATAGTCAGCTTCTCAAGACATTTGTATCCCCTCCAGACCGTCCCCCTTCTCCTTAAACACCGGGACGATGGCAGAATTAATGCAGCTTTTTTGAAATTCCTTTGGAAGGGAAGGAGACCCAGGATACAGGCCGGTACCTTAATGCTCACGAGGGAGGGGGGAGGCCTGGGTTTGCCAGATGTCAGGGGTTACAACCTGGCATGCATTGCGAAGGCATATCTTTGACTGGCTCAAGAAATCCAGTAGGTACTTGGATTATAGCCTAGAGTCTGACCTGTGTGAACCCTGGGATCCAGTAGCCGTCTTACATTCTTCCGGCACAATTATCGCACCAGAAGCAAAAAATTCTATAATTTTTAAGGACACAATAGGTCTATGGAAAGTGATTCGAAGAAAGTTAGGATTATCATGGAAGATATCAAAATACTCAACCCGTGGAAGCACCCGGACCTTAAACTAGGGAGGGATAGCGCCCTCTTTCGACAATGGAGGGATAAGGGGATTGCGAGCATGCAGACTTAGTGCAGGTACAAGAGCAAAGGTGGATGTCTGGGGCGGAGGCATAGACAAATGGCAACTACCCTCATCTCACATCCTCCAGTACGAACAACTGAAATTCCATCTAATGCAATCAATGGTTGACGTGAAACAGGAATGCCATAAAATGGGGTTGAATGACCTACTAGATAGTGACATGTGCCTATTACCATTTCCACAATCTATCACACCTTGAGGGGTCGGCTTCTCCCTTCTGGCCAGGACAGAGTGTTTAGGAAATGGGAGACTCCGTTACAGGATGGAGACATGGGACAGGCAATCCTTAATGGGTGGACTGAGGTACAGAAAAATATTACAAATGAGAAAGGGAGGGATTCCTATTTCAGACTGATACATAGAGCCATACTAGGATTTAACATCCCGAATACAGTCAAGAATCGTGATAGAATCCAGGCATGTTCGAAGTGTGAGATGGCAAAAACAGACATTTTCCATGGTATATGGGAGTCTATTGAGGTGAGAAGAGGGTGGGGAAAAAGTGGGAGACATGTGACTGTAGCTCGCAATTAGACCCCAAAAGATGGATCTTTCATCTCATGAGCGACTTGTGTATTGGAAAAGAACGAATGAAACTATTACATACAATGGTGATGGCATTCAAGAGATTACTACTGCGCCATTGGCTAGATAAATTGATTCCAACTATGAACGAACTGATAGCTGAGAGGGGCCCTGGCCCTAGAGAAAATTAAGGCAGAATGTGACAGGGATAGGAAAGCTTCCAAATTTTTTGCAAAATGGCATCAGTTCAATGTAACACACGTCTCACAAGCCGGCGTCACACGCAGCAACCAAGGCTGCAATGTCGGAAGCGATGCACGGGTGTGTGCTCGCTTCCGACATCGCAGCCTTGGAGTCACACGGCAGGATGTTGCCGGTGACGCCGCAGCGATGCGGGTGGAGCCATCGCTCGCTGGGCTGGGATCAACCCAGCGAGCGATCCGCAGCAATGCTGTGGTATAGGCTGGATCGCCGCCAACATCGCTATTGCGGTGTCAGACGGCGCGATCCAGCCTAATCGCTGGTTGCAAATTGACAGGTTTACGTTCATGCTCGTAAACCTGTCAACTTGCCACCAGCGATACATCACAGTTGCGTTGCGCTGTCACACAGCCCGACGCACTTGCAATATCGCGAGCGACTTCGCTGATGCTTCAGTTTTTGGCGATGTCGCTCGCGATATTGACGCTTGTGATGCCGCCTTTAAGAAGGAAATCTTTCACATAGTTGCACCTTTTAAGGGCAGAGAGTTGTATATCTTGGAGGATCTCCACGGGACCCTGGGAGACTTGAAGTTGGGTACATCGGGATGACCCATTGCTCTCATAACAGCATCAAATCATAATTTCTCCTAGGTTCACTTGTACATGTGGCACCCCGCACCGAGTGCGTCACAGAAAGGTATTGCAGCCACAAATGCAGCAGCAATATTCTCTGACCCAGCAATCACACGGTTAACTCAGAGATCCATATCCTACATGCATCACCTAGCATAGAGGGCCAATAAGGTCCTGGTGGGCGGAGTGTAGTGGTAGTGTGTAGTGGAAGTTTAGTCCAGCTAGAAGAGTCTAGTCGGAGATTGTAACAGCAATGTAGAAGACCTTCTGCAGATTCCCAGCTCTGCAACCTAGGAGAGGGGGTTGCACAGTTCCGTGCGGCCCCCTGGCCACCTTCTACCGGCAATCTCCCTACCGTCACCCGGTTGAGCACCATTACTCCTGGTGCATTACCAACCGAACTATGAGCGTCAACATGCGGGTCCAAAATCACCCCGTGCCCACCTACAGCCGGTTTGCTGGTACCGAAGCTAGCAGCAGTTCAGCTCTGCTATGCGAACCAGAGGAGTGGAGGGATCGCTTTACAGGAGCACCCCACCATCGCCAAATCCAGTCGTCTAACCAGCGGTGTACCCACCAAGGGACCCAAGGCTCCCCAAAGCATCCGGAACGTATACCCCGGATAGGGCATTCAAGCAGCCTCCCTGTACCCGATCTGGTATTCCTGGGCGACAACGGCACAGTACTTAGTTAGAATGGAGGAACACCGCGGATCTCTGAGAACACACTGGTCATTGCTGAGTCCACCCGGTCCACTACCCGTCACTGTATGCCATGTACTGCCTGCTGGTTACAGTAAAGAACCCGTTACAGAGACTTCCAGTGTGCGTACCAAACATCTTGGAAAGCTGACCACAGATCGTCTGTGGATGTAGGTTTTCAAAAATCACTTTGTGTCATTATGCAATCCCAGACTCGCTGATGTTGAGATTATGGCTCTGTGGGGCTGTATCATCACTACCATGACTTCTTCTTTCTCTTTATGTGAAATATAGTTCTTAATGACATTGAATGTATACTTGTGATTTTGAAGATATTTTGATTACCTGGTCTTTGAAAGAGAAGGATCATCATTCTCTATGTTTCATGTTCTTTGTGTCAATCATGCATTGTTTGGATTTGGTACTTGGGTTTTTATTTTTTGCTGCCTTTTCTTTTGAGTTTACTGTCCTTCCAAAATGCCCCTTTAATTCTGGAATCCATCAGATCCGCTTCCCCCCACCTGTGGGTTTTTTATGAAGAATAAAGCTTAATCTTCTATAATCCCAGTACTTTTGCCTCATAATTGATTTCCTTTTCTTATGCGGACTTTATTCCCTTTAGGTCAGACATGTGGGCATGTGCGCAGCTATAAGTTGCAGAGGTAGGCTATCACACGGGCCAATGGTATTATTTTATGACTTTGTTCCTTTTAATCTGGCTCTATATTGCAATTTGATGAAAGAAAGAAGAATACTGGACAGAAGGCAGAGAGCAGTGGGGCAGCTGGAGAGGTCAGCAATGATGTATTTGTTTTTTGTGTTTTTGCCTGCCCTGTCTCAGCTTATTCAGATATTCTAGATACGAGCCAACCTTCTGAGCCTATGTAGTTTGGAACCTGGGGACTGCCTGCACCTATCCTTCATTATGCATTGTCCTACTTTTACCTATTTGCTGGAAACTGGCATTTGTCTGGTTACCTTTGAGTCTCAGCTGTCCGGACTTTTGGAACATCTGGTCTACCTTTCACTGGGCATACGTGGCAAAATGGGAAGATGTAGGAAGACATGACATAACTATACATTGTGGTACAGAGACTTGACAGTTATATCAGGGGCCGACCTACCGTGGTGCAGCTGGTTCAGCTGCACCAGGGCCCCGACCGGCTAGTGGGCCCCACAAGCCTGCAGGGGGTCCCCAGCCGACCCCCGTAATCCGATGTCAGAGGAGAGGAGAGTCATGCAAGGGAAGCAGGAAGCTTTTACGTCTGCCATCTCAATCAAGTCCATCATTACGGATTTCACCTACTATCAATACTTTCTTTAAGGTAAGGGTACAAGAATTCCATAACCTAAAGGTGGATAAAACACGATTCACCATTATCTCCATAGAAGAAAAGAATGCGATCGAGGAACTAAGCGGGAATAAAACCTTTATTATCAGACAAGTGGATAAAGTGGGAATATTGTTCTATGGTTGATGGTATTGTATGTAATGGAAACTCAAAGATAATTGACTCATGCTAACTTGCCCTCAGATCCCACCTGTCTTTAAGAAAACAGTGGACGCCATGATCAACCTGGTATATGAAGATAAGATCATCAATAAGGTGATCAGAATTTCATTTTAGTCTCTAAACCCATCATTCCTACTTTATGCTTAATTCCAAAGATCCGCAAATCAATAGATATCCCCCCTGAGAAGACCTATTGTGCCGAGAATTGGAAGCCTTGATAAAAAAGCATGCCAATATGTTGATTTCTTCTTGCAACCCTTAGTAGTAAATCTACATAAAGGTACCTTTACACGCCGCAACTATTGCCGGCGATCGGAGGCAACTGAACATGCACGTTTTTGACGGTTGCCTCCGAACACCGATGCCGCATGAACACGCCGCAATTGCGTTGTCAACCTAAGGTGATGTATCGTCCCGGAAGTTCCCACACCAACATTGGGAAACATCCGGTTGACTCCTGACGTCGCTTCACACGCCGCAATCCCCAAAGGAATGTGGGCGTACATGTTCAGCGCCGCAAGAACATAGGCGTGACAGACTGGTGTATTCCGTGCCCAAAACACGCTGATTAGACAACGCAATAGCGTCATGATTGGCCAGCCTGCACACGAAGGCTGGCTAATACATGACGCCATTGCAATTGTGTAGTGTGAATGGACAGCTCTTCAAATATGTCGCCCTGTGAAGGGACAGCCAATGGTAACACAGTAGCCCCCACCAATCATCGCTGGGGGGCGGTATCCAGTACGTTGTGGCACGCCTCTGGGAAATCAGTAGGCGACGCTGATTCCATCCCTATCAGCCCTTCACACGCAGAAACCAGGGAAATTCTCCTTCCGGGTTGCGTCTGGTTTTTGAACAATGCTCTTAAATCGCAACCATGAGCAACTTTCAAAATCACCACCGGGTTCCACAATTACACGCTGCAATTTCTTAGCAATTTCAGGGCAACGGTGACGGAACTCCGGATTGCCTCTCAGTTGCTACACTGTAGTTGCGGCGTGTAATGGTACCTTTAGAGACAAAAGGCATTTTCTTGAAAAGCCTGAAAAACTACACATACCGGAGAACACAAGTCTAGTCACACTAGAAGAGGAGGCGCTGTACATGAGTATACCACATGAACAAGGGCTTCAGGCCACTAAGTGCGCACTCGAAAAAACATAAAATACAGATGCACAACATAACTAGTTACTAATTGACTTGTTGTGATTTATGTTGCACCAGAACTACTTCGTGTTTGACTGGAAGTATTCCAAACAGCTAACCGGTACAGCTATGGGAGTGCGGTGCGTCCCGTCTTATGCCAATCTCTTTTTGGGGTGGTGAGAGGAGCTTATGATATACCCCCACAGCAAATTTCAAACACATGTATTTAAATGGCTGAGGTTTATAGACAATCTCCTGATGTTATGCACAGGGCCAAAGGAAGCATGCTTAAACGTCATCCAGAACTCAATAGTAATACTTGTTACATTGTCCACACTACGAAAACAAGACTGCTGTGAAATTTCTGGATGTTAAATTAACAATAGAGAACAACCTTATCGAATCCATACTCTTCCGAAAGGAGACGGCGACTAATACCATCCTACACTACAAAAGCGTCCACCCCCATCACCTAACATCGGGCACACCCTATGGACAATTTATAAGGGTCAAACTGAATTGTAGTGACTTGTCTGATTTTCAACAACAGGCAGAAGAGCTTGTGCAATGTTTTAGAAAAAGACGATAAAATTGTCCGTGAAGCAGTCTCCAGAATGGCCAAAATTAACAGGGAAAATCTTCTGAAAGGGAATCTGTCAGGTCAAAAATCCATATGTCACTGATATCATTTTCTAATTCCTCCAATGAAACTCTTTCTATTTATGTATTTCTTTCATTTATCCTCCCCCTATCCTCTGTAAAGTGCAAATAAAGAGATTAATTCCATCTGTCAATCACAGTGAGTGATCACTTAATTCTCTGCTGCACACTCCCCAAGGAATGAATATTCATGTAGCGACATTACTGCACACAAGGAAGGTTCAGTAGAAATCACTCACATGGGGGGGGGGGGGTTGTATCCTTCTGTCTGCTCTCCCTGTATGCAGCAAAACAAATGTTCAAATAAACACATAAAATCTCTCACAGACAGCACGGCTTCTGATCAGAGCAACAAATGGAGGATATTGCCTTACCTAGCTGAGCTTTCAGATATCAGATATGTGCCTACCATCTCTTCTTCCCCCTTCCCATCAGATGCAGCTTGCAAGACAGGAAAAATGAAACTAGAAGTGAGGCACAGAGCACAGGGTGGAGAGAATGCCAATCTGGGAAGGAGTGAATAATATTCACTACATACTGCGAATTATTCAGCAGTAGTTGACCGGACTAGTGAAGCTAGCTGTTTGCTGAGTGTAAAGGTACTTATAGCAAGAGAACTACAAAGGGTGAAGTAACGATTTTTCCATATTCTGAAAGGTCTGCCCAGGCACTATTTAAGGGCACTATTAGTATCATACTGAAAAATGACCTGACAGAGTCCCTTTAAGCCAAAAATTAAGAACACATCTTAAACAGCAACTAGACTCATTACAACATATAATAATCAATGGCAGGATTTTTACCAAATAACAAAGAACAACATTTTACTTATGGAACCAATACTAAAAAGTGCAATCTCTTCAAAACTACGGTTGACGGTGAGATGTGCGTGGAACTTTAAGGCATATGTAAGCATCATCCATTTTACTTGGTCCACAACTAGGTTACACAGAAGTATTAAGCTCAAGGGATCAACCCTATGAGGAAATTTTTCAATCTGTACCCACATGTCAGCCAGGAGGGTATTCCCACATCCCAACAACCAACAGGATTATCGCTTCAGGGATTATATCAATTGTCAAATGGAACCCAGGAAAGGGATAACGTGCAGAGATAAGCTAGGAACCATTGTGTAGAAACATATAACACACATGCACAAGTGTAAAAAGCCAAAGTAGCAACTTCAAGTTAGGATAGCCTTCTACAACCTAATTATCTATGGGAGAAAAATCCTTTACAGTGAGGCTGAACTCCTTAGCAGAATCCACACAGGAATATAGCCAGCAGGAAAGGCCAACATTTGGAAGGTATAAATAGCTATACCGAAATGTGATAGGACAGAGTAAATGAGCAAATCAAAACACTTGTTGACCACAAATCAAAACGATAGAAGCAAATGTAAAATTCAATCAGCACCTCTACAGGGATTGATTATGCTGTGGCTCTGTGGGAAGGAAAGTGACCCCATCCTCTGACGTTACTGGAAGAACTCTCTCGCAAAGTGATCTGCATTCAGATCGTCAGCATTAACCTAAACTTTAATTATTACTTTTAATCAATCGATACCTAAAATATACATTGATGAGAAAGGGTAATAATGTTTGGACTTTCAGACTTCATATCTCGCCATCCACTACAGCTTTGAGTGTGAGACTACCTTCATTTTATAAACAATCATCTTGGCTATCTCATACATACATTTGACTTGCAACTATTTAGCATATGATTAGTTATGCAGATTCTTGTCGTGTCACAGCAATATTACTGTTTGCTCCTGGTGTTTGAAAAATATTTTTCTTCCTGTATACTACAAATTACAACCTGTTCTCACATTCCATGAAAGCCGAGTGTGTTATTAGATTCATTCCTAAGCGAAAGGTCAAATGTCAATAGACTAGGCTCTGATGGGTGCAAATGTGTCTTGAAGAAACAAGGGAAAAAAGGGCTACTGGACTGAGAAATTTAAATCAAGTTCGGAGGAGGAAGGGCCACTTTACACACACCAACTTCTGTGTCCAACTTCTGAACAGATCTCTGGTTGCAGTGAAATCATGGACACATTGCTCCATTTTGTGGCTGTGTACAAATGTAACAATGTGTCCATGATTTCACTGCAACCAGAGATCTGTTCAGAAGTTGGTGTGTGTAAAGTGACCCGAAGCCTGATGATATGGGGTTGTTTTACAGCCAAAGATATTGGACACTTGACCAGGATCGATAGTGGTGTCAATGCTGAGCTATTTGTGAGTATCCTGTAAGACAAGTTACTTTGTACACTCAAATACTATAGGTATGAAAAGGATGACAGTGTTCCAACCGGACAACAACCCAAAGATTATGTCGAGATTGGGGAAGAAATGGGTCAATGACAATGAAATAGAGGTGCTAGATTGACCGCCACTGTCCCCAGACTTCAACTCAATCGAAGCTGTGATTCCGGATCTGAGGGTGGAGGTAGGGGCCCTCAGCCTAGGGCAAATCAGGAGCTCAGGAAAACAATGTGGAGGCCCGGACCTCCTCACCATCAGAGGTACCTCCAAGAGCAGGGCGAGCCAGGGACCCCCAGTGTAAGGGTCAGATTAGCTCTCCCTGCATCCCCTTGCACCAGTTACCTGATTCCCTCACCTCCTAAGTGTGACATATATACTGTGTATATATATATATATATATATATATATATATATATATATATATATATATATATATATATATATATATATATACACTGAGAGAGCCTGTCATATCCTGAGAAAATTTCTACATTTTTTCACATTGCACCCGCAAACATAAAGTGGGATTTGATGTCATATGTTATATTTGTGAAGTGTAAAGGAAATGAGACATGGTTTTCTAAATATTTCAAATATATAAAGCTGAAAATTGGGATATGCATTTGTATTCCGCCCCCAAGTCAATACTTTGTAGGATCACTTTTTTGCTAAAATTAGGCCGGCTTCACATTAGCATTCGCCAACGCAAGAGGACCGCAAGCACCGCCCATCCCTATGTGTAACATGAGGACGCACAGTGTATGCGGTCAGGTGCGGATGGCGTACCCATTGCCCTCCATGTGTGATTTGTATGCATACAGAGGCTTGCAACAAAACAAACATTCCCGGCCGCACAGACTCTGTAACCTGTACGCAGCATGTTGCATATTTGGTGCGGATGCAAATGTATGATTTGTACACAAGCCTCTGCATGCATACAGATCACACATGGAGGGCAATGGGTACGCCATCCGCACCTGACCGCATACTCCGTGCGTCCCCATGTTACACATAGGAATGGGTGGTGCTTGTGGTCAGTTTGCGTCCGCCCAACGCAACACGCAGTGGCGGCGAACGCAAATGTGAATCCAGCCTTACTGCTACAAGTCTTTTTATATGTTTTTATGACTATAAAAACCAGATATTTCCATTAACTATAAATCCCCACCCCAGAGAGAAAGCGTCATCTGTCCCCAAACCAGAGTGCCCTCCCCTGTATACATGACACATCCAGCCTTATATTACTGTACATATACACATGGCACAACTGGGGGAAGGGGGACACTATCTCCGGGAATGAAGGGGTTACTGTGCTGTCCAGTAATGGGGAATGGTCACATACCTCCACCTGCAGAGCCGCACACTACATATATGGCTGCTCTGTGCTTACAGGACCTGTGATGATGTCACATGGAGGGGAGGAGTCAGGGGGGTCACATGGAGGGGAGGAGTCAAAGGTTTCCATAACAATTTGTAAGAAATAGAACTGTGTGTATGAGGTGTACGGAGCGGAGCCGTGTGTGTAGGACATGTACAGAGCGGAGCCGCATGTGTATGAGGTGTACGGAGCGGAGCCGTGTGTGTACGAGGTGTACAGAGCGGAGCCGCATGTGTATGAGGTGTACGGAGCGGAGCCGTGTGTGTACGAGGTGTACGGAGCGGAGCCGTGTGTGTACGAGGTGTACGGAGCGGAGCCGCCTGTGTACGAGGTGTACGGAGCAGAGCCGCCTGTGTACGAGGTGTACGGAGCAGAACTGCATGTGTACGAGGTGTACGGAGCAGAACTGCATGTGTATGATGTGGAGCCCACTGGGACGGGGTACTCGGTGCCGGACCGAGGTACTACTGGGGGATGTCACGGCGGTCCTGGTCCGGACCGTGTCCCGGGTTCACACAAGTAAATGGGGGTTATTTGCAGGGGATTAGGCTTGTCGTGACGCCACCCACATTGTGTGGTCAATAATGGGGACCACCGCTGCTGCAGAACCTCCGGGGATGATGTTATAGCAGGTAGGATGGAATAGTTCCTGTGGGCAGAACTGGGTTCCCCGGGGCAGTAATGATTAAAGTCTGTGATGGTTATTGATGCTGCAGGAAAGTAGGGGTAGTAGTAGAGATGAAGAGAGTGAGGCAATGGCAGTTTATGAGGGAAAGTAGGGTTTCAGCACAAGGATCACACACACTCACGTTTGTTGTCGTTTTCCAAGTCTTTACTTTTCAGATGGTAAAAGCAGATTATTGTCCACGGAGTCTGTACCGGGGCCGGGTTGCTCCCACCCTGACCGGGTCCTTGGCTTCCTACTTGTGCACTTTGTGTGTGGCCCTGCTGCCACTTTTAGCTGAACTGCTGGCCCTGTCTCCCCTCACGGGTACCAATCTGCTGGGCAACTTGAGTCCTCTGTGTCACTGACCCCTCCGTGTTGCTTTGCTATGGTACAGTGAAGATGGTGGACCTTCACTATCCCGGTGTTTACTGTCCTGTCTGTCTCAGGCACAGCCTCGGATCCGGTATCCGTCTTAAGCGCCTCACCGGGGTTAAGTTTTAGGGTAACTCCTTGTTTCGGGTATGTTCCTCTGTTTCTCTGATTCCTTTCCTCAGACCTCTCAGGACCTCCACTCCAACTCGACTCTCCTCCAACTCCAGACTCAACTAAACTGACTAACTGTCACTCCTGTTAAACAACATTAGCTCCTCCCACTCTTGCAGGTGCCACCTAAGCTCCTCCCACTTTCTAGTGTAGTATTGTGTGGGGAGTAAACCTGTGTTGATGTTTCTGTGGCACATTAACCCTTGGGTGCCACATTCCCCCTTAGTTAAAGACAGTACTCCGGGACTGTGGAACAACAAAGAAACAAACAATTAATACAATTAATATTTACAGAGACTTAAAAGTAAAAAGTACAAAAATCACTAAAGTTCAAAAACAGTCCAAACATTCAAAAAGCAGTCCTTCCGGGGGTTTAGTCTATTGCTGATGAATATATACAAGAATGTTTATACCACAACCAGTCCGTGGTAGTATGGTCCATAAAAATAAAAGGAAAAAGTTTGAAGAATATGCAAGAAGTTCATTCAGGATAGTCTCTGTAGGTACTGGGCTTTTTTAACGTTGCATTAACTATGTACATTTGTCCACGGGCGTATCTGCTTAGGAGGCCTGGATTCTCTACACCACCCCCAGGCACTTTCTTTCCCTAACTTAATGTACATGGGGGTTAATCCAGTTCCTCCACCCTCTTGGACACTATCTACCGGGTTTAATTTATATTTACACAAACATATCTACATTTTACAGTTACTTTGACCTTTTAATCCCTGTACCTAGCTGGTAACTGACCTCGGGTACTACGCTCTGATCTGCGTAAAACGGGTATGCTACTTGCATATAGCCTATTGGTGCTGGTGGGCATGTACCTACTTGTAGTGTTTGGCACTATAGAAGATGAAGATCTGACTGTAGGATTGGCAAGCTCACTGGGACCAGGAATTGATTCTTCCTCTACGGGTTCTACTTCCAGTCCTTCAGGTCTTGGGACTTCTTCGGGTAATGATTGCTTTCCCTGCTGCCACTTTTAGCTGAACTGCTGGCTCTGTCTCCCCTCACGGGTACCAATCTGCTGGGCAACTTGAGTCCTCTGTGTCACTGACCCCTCCGTGTTGCTTTGCTATGGTACAGTGAAGATGGTGGACCTTCACTATCCCGGTGTTTACTGTCCTGTCTGTCTCAGGCACAGCCTCGGATCCGGTATCCGTCTTAAGCGCCTCACCGGGGTTAAGTTTTAGGGTAACTCCTTGTTCCGGGTATGTTCCTCTGTTTCTCTGACTCCTTTCCTCAGACCTCTCAGGACCTCCACTCCAACTCGACTCTCCTCCAACTCCAGACTCAACTAAACTGACTAACTGTCACTCCTGCTCTGAGGTAAACAACATTAGCTCCTCCCACTCTTGCAGGTGCCACCTAAGCTCCTCCCACTTTCTAGTGTAGTGTTGTGTGGGGAGTAAACCTGTGTTGATGTTTCTGTGGCACATTTACCCTTGGGGTGCCACAATGACGTCTACGGAGTGGAGCCGTGTGTGTACAACCTGTACGGTGTGGAGCCATGTGTGTCTGATATTTTCTTAATAAGCATCCTAAATCCTGATAATTGTCAGATTTTTATGAAATTAACATAAGGGTACCTTGTGTCTACCAAAAGACCAGTTTGCGTGTACCCTACTAAGTCATGGAATGCTGACTGCATGCAGAAATTATACCAAATTATATAGAATAAACTGTACAATTGCAATAAAATTTTAATTTTTATTAATAGAAAAATCCATACAAAGCATAAAAGGTTACAAAAATACTACACATATGGGTAGCCGGTAATTAACAATCTGTGATACACCAACAGGTTTAGGTTCTAAAAGACACTATGTATAGAAAACGTGTTTCTTGCTAATAAATAACCATATAAATGCACCCTTGCCTGAATTAATATGTAAGGAAAACAGAGAGGTTCTGTAACCTCATTACAGTCTCAGCCGCTTTGTTGAATGTAAATGCGGAGATGTCCCTGCTGCCGTAGTGCTGAACACTCAGGCGGGGAACATCTTCGCATTTACATTCAGCATAGTGGCTGAGAATGTAATGAATGAGGTTACAGGACCTCGGACAGCTCATGCTACGAAATGCAGGCTCTGTACGTATGCAAATGGCGTAGTAACCTGCCGCCGGCTTTAACAGATAAATTAGAAAGCCGAAAATTAGCTGCTATTAGTATACATAGGAATTAACCCCTGCAGACACATGGTGTGATGCCATCAGGGCCGCCATCAGGGCCTTACAGATCTTACAGCGTAAGGGGCCCGGCGGTGATTGACAGGAAAGGGGAGGCCTGTGCAAAATGTGAAGGGGCGGGGCCCAATCCCCAGGCCCCGCCCCCTCACATCTTGCAGGGCCCCCCCCTTCCTGTCAAATCAATCACCGCCGGGATTCCGTCCATTACCGCTGCGCTGCTGCGGCCCGCAATCCGGAAGTCACGGGTCTGGAGGAGAGGTGAGGGGTGTGGGCCCCGGATTGTGTGCAATTTATGGCCTCAGGAATTGCGCTGCCCGGGACAGGTGAGTGGAGTTCTCTTGGGAGCACTGGAACCTGAAAGAAAGAACAGTGGAGTCACCAGAGTTGGACGCTGCCCACAAATCACCTACTGCACAGCACAGGTTTGGAGGCAGAAAGGGGGAGGCAGATTACCCAGCGGGGCATGTACAGAGGTGGGGGACAGGCACAAGGGGATTGCAGTCACAGGGGGGGCATGAACCGAGGTGACGCACAGGTGGGGGACAAGCACAGGGGATTGCAGGCTCAGGGGAGGACATGCACAGAGGTGAGGCACAGGTTGGGGACAAGCACAGGGGATTGCAGAATCAGGGGAAGACATGCACAGAGGTGAGGCACATGGGGGACAAGCACAGGAGATTGCAGGCTCAGGGGAGGGCATGCACAGAGGTGAGGCACAGGGGGGGACAAGCACAGGGGATGGTAGGCTCAGGGAGGGGCATGCACAGAGGGAGGCACAGTTGGGGGACAGGCACAGAGGGATTACAGGCAAAGGGGGGCATGCACAGAGGTGGGGGACAGGCACAGGGATTGCAGGCACAGGGGGCATGCACAGAGGTGAATCACAGTTGGGGGACAGGCACAGGGGGATTAAAGACACAGGGGAGGCTTGCACAGAGGTGGGGGACAGGCACAGAGGGATTACAGGCACAAAGGGGGGGGAACATGGGGTGCATGCACAGAGGTGAGGCACAGGTGGGGACAGGCACAGGGGGGCATGCACAGAGGTGAGGCACAGTTGGGAGACAGGCACAGGGGGATCACAGACACAGTGGGGGCTTGCACAGAGGTGGGGGACAGTTACAGGGGGATTACATACAGATTAGTGAACCGCCGCGACACTACTATATTAATGATTAAAGTGGATGAATGAGTGGCACCAACAAGACGAAGATATTATGGGTATAATGCAATTGTGAAATGCAGAAACTGCCCTGTGCTATACATGAAAACCGGAGAACTTAGTCTCATCCACTTTAATCATTAATATAGTAGTGTCGCGGCGGTTCACTAATCTGTAAGTATATATTTTTTTCTGCCAGCACCTACACCTGTGGTAGATGCCAGTCTTAACCTTATTTATATATTGCTTATTTGGACTGAGCTCCCACTCTATAATTTAGTTCCCATGTTCCACTTTTTCTTTAGTTTGGTAACCACACTTGGACACCATTGCTAGATCCTAGTACACACCTATTCGTCGTTTTTAATTACACCTAGGACATATAAATCCATCCACATCACACCATTTCTTTAGGGCATAGTGTTAGGACTTGGCAGTGGAGACTCCTTGAAGTGGATGCCAAGCTTAATCCTTAGTGGCTACTAATGAGACTAAGTTCTCCGGTTTTCATGTATAGCACAGGGCAGTTTCTGCATTTCACAATTGCATTATACCCATAAGATCTTCGTCTTGTTGGTGCCACTCATGCATCCACTTTAATCATTAATATAGTAGTGTCGCGGCGGTTCACTAATCTGTAAGTATATATTTTTTTCTGCCAGCACCTACACCTGTGGTAGATGCCAGTCTTAACCTTATTTATACAGGGGGATTACAGGCACAAAGGGATGGCACAGGGGGGGCATGCACAGAGGTGAGTCACAGGTGGGGCTATGTATATGTCCCGTAGCAGTCTCTAATGTGCTTACGTCTCACAGCAGTTTCCATTGTGTATATGGCCAGCAGCAGTCTCTATTGTGTACAGCCAGCAGCAGTCTCTATTGTGTATTCTCTATTGTGTGTATAGCCCACAGCCATCTCCATTGTCTATACGGGCAGCAGCCATCTCCATTGTCTATACGGCCCGCAGTCATCTCTATTGTGTATACAGCTAGTAGCCGTCTCTATTGTGTATACAGCTATTGTGTATTCAGCCCACAGGAGTCTCAAGTGTGTATGTGTGTAATATATAATCGAGAGAGAGTGTATAAAAAAAACAGGAAAAACAGCACAAAAAATAGAAAAAAGTGGACTTTATTGCCCAATGTCGTGGCCATGCATTGGGCAATACAGTCCACTTTTTTCCTTTTTTTTTTTTGCTATCTTTCCATTTTTTACTCTATTGTAAGGAACCATCTGGATTACTGGTTGGGAAAGCTTTGCACATAAATTGAGGTAATTTTTGGTGCTGTTGGAATTTTTCACTATAAATATAATGTATGTTTGGGTGGAGGCAGAGCATGGGTGGAGGCAGAGCATGGGTGGAGGTGGGCAGAGTCTCAGGGGGGCCCCAAAAGTTTGCCAGTAATGGGGCCCTGAAATTCCTAGTGGCAGCCCTGTCCAGGTGTATCCAGACGAAGTTGAATGCATCCTCATTGTTTTCTTGTTTCTATGCAACTCCACGCTCATATCCAGACAGTTGGCGGCCGTTCCGGCCAGGGCTGTGTAGTCGTAGTCGGAGTCCATTTTAATGGGAGAAAATGGACCGACTCCGACTCCTAAAATATATAATAAATTGGGTATAGCAGTTCAATGCAGAATGTGCCTAATATTTTTATGAATTATTTTTATATTCTATCTAAATATCTTGATTATTATATCGTAATAATGATTAAATCCTGATGTTCACATTGCACAATAAATGTATTACTTAAACATGAGCCGTGTATGAAGGAGTTGGAGTTGGAGTCGAAGTCAGGGAAATTCAGGAGTCGGAGTTGGAGTCGGTGGTTTGACTTACCAACTCCACAGCCCTGGTTCCGGGTGAGTCATGCGAGACTCATGCAAGTACCTTGCATGTGTCTCGCTCAGTGTTGTAATAGTACAAATAAAGAACAAGAAAATATATTAAAAAAAAGTCTAATATGTGGCGTCACTGCATCCAGGACAAATCGATACGTAAAAGTATCCCATTATTAGTCCTGTACAGTGAACGTAATAAAAAAAAAAGTAAAACACGCCAAAAAATAAAGCTTATCAATCATACTGACACAGAAAATAGAAAGAAAAAAGTAATTAAAAAAGTCATATACAGTATAGAAAGAGGTATGACGGAAAGCATCATCAAAAACAATTCCTGCAGAGCTCTGGTGATGAAAATATATCAAAGTGCATTTAATAAGTTCTTTCTCATGTTCTAATGATCTATGTACTAAGTGTGACTGTGTATGTAGACGCGAGGGAGTCACCAAAGGCTCCTGTCAGAGTGAGTGCACATAGGATTAGCAGCGTTTTGAAGGCAGAGTGAAATTGATGAGTCCAAAATACTGTTTTGTACAGTACAAGCACAGTAGATGGGATTTGTAGAAATCTCCCACTCGATGTGCTTACTTGTTTAGGTCCCGTAAACAAAAAACTAAAACTATTTGACGTATTGACCACAACCCATGGGTGGCGTCACGACAAACTCCCCTGTAAATATCCTCCCATTTATTGCGGAACCTGGGACACAGTCCGGACCAAGACCGCCGTGACATCCCCAGCAGTACCTGGTCCGACACAGAGTACCCCGTCCCAATGGGCTCCACACAAGCACAGTAGATGGGATTTGTAGAAATCTCCCGCTCGATGTGCTTACTTGTTTACGACATGTGGCGTGGCTTTCCGAGCCACGATATATCAGTGTATTCTTGCAGAGACGCAAGTGTTGTCAGCATGAGAACACAGCGAAAATACGTTATATCAGTAATCCTGAATGCGTTCTCACAGAGATCAGTAGCATCTCTGCAAGGAGTAATAATAATAATCTTTATTGTTATAGCACCAACATATTCCGCAGCGTTAACAA